>OU426981.1:135331853-135634353 GCA_911387785.2 Aelia acuminata
CCCTTTTTGAGAAAATTGAAATTATACATTGTTATATACCATGTGAAATGGCATGGAATGCGCTGTTAAACGACACTAATCTCATAATCCTAGTCAAATTTGAAAAATATCTATAGCTATTTTTAATCATGTATTTTTCTGTTTCTTGACCTATTTGGAGGGCTTTAGAGACTCAAGCAATAGCTGTAAAAATTCATCTAAATTACACCTTCACTATTTGCAATTTATATCTTCCGCAAGACCCTACTATAGAGACTCAACATCTGATAGATATTTTTAACCAGTTACCCCGACCCATTCTTTTTTTCGGAGATCTGAATGGTCACAGCCCTCTATGGGGCTCTCAAGACCTAAACACGCGAGGAAAAATAATAGAGGAATTCATTGAACTCTCTGACCTACACTTGTTAAATAATAATCAACCAACCTACCTTAGCTCAACCCATAGTTCTTTTTCTGCACTAGATCTCTCCATCTGTAGCCCTTCACTTTATTATAACCTAGACTGGAATGTCCTCCCAGATCTCCATGGTAGTGATCATTTCCCGATACAAATTAAATTTTTAAATATAAACACCACGTACCGAACCAAGCCTAGATGGTTGCTTAACAAAGCCGATTGGACCCAATTTAAAAACCTAGCAGTCCCACCACTAAGCTCACCACGCGAATTGAATATTGAGGAAGGGTGCGAAGCTATTGTCAGCACAATCATCCAAGCGGCCAAGATGTCGATACCGATGACCACTGGCAATCCAAAAAGACCATCCGTTCCGTGGTTTAATGAAAAATGTAGAGAAGCGATAAAAAATCGTCGTAAGGCATACAAAAAATTTAAAAAATGCATAAATACCGAAAACCTGATAGCGTACAAAAAACAAAGAGCTGTCTGCAGACAAATATTCAATCACTACAAAGCCGAATCGTGGAAAAAATTTATAAGCGACATAAACACCTCTACGAGTTCCGCGATTGTTTGGAATAAAATCCGTAAAATTAATTCTAAATCCGTTCACCCACGATTTACAATATTAATCAATGGACAACTCTCCGATGATCCAATTACAGTTTCGAATTCCTTCGCGACTTATTTCTCCGATATATATAACAATGGGCAAAACAATATATCCGACGAAATAGAAATACAAAATAGTACAATCGAGTCAACTCCCTATTACAATACAGAATTTACGATGTGGGAACTAACAAGCATTCTAAAAGATGTTAAAGGTTCTTCTCCCGGACCTGATAACATACATTACGATATGGTAAAAAATCTCCCAAATAGCTCAAAACAATGGCTACTAGATTATTATAATCATGTCTGGCAAACAGGTCAAATACCGAATATCTGGCGTGAATCGATAATTATTCCAATTTTAAAATCTGGGAAAGATAAGCGTCTCCCTTCTAGCTACCGTCCGATCTTCCTAACGACCTGTGTTAGTAAAATAATGGAGAGAATGGTAAATAAAAGATTAAAATGGATAATTGAAAATAATAAACTAATTCAGCCATTCCAATCGGGATTCCGAAAAGGCCGGTCTACAATAGATCATTTGATAAATTTAGAGGCAGAAGCACAATACGCATTCGTAAACGGGCAACAAATGATAGCTGTCTTCTTTGACATGCTTAAAGCATTCGACAATATCAATCACAAAATTTTATTAATAAATTAAGGTACATTGGGGTTCGGGGACAATTGTTCACATTCATCAAGCAATTTCTTTTCAACCGAAAATTTAGGGTTCAAATCGGATGTGAAAATTCGCATGAGTACAGGCAAATCAATGGGGTACCCCAGGGATGTGTGCTTAGCCCCACCCTCTTTTCTTTGGCTATTAATGATCTGGGACTCAATTTACCGCGGGGAGTTAAACCTTTTCTCTATGCTGATGATCTCGCGATCTTCTGCCGGTCGGGAAATATACAAGATATTCAACTGAAGCTTCAGAACGCAATTAACAGGATAGAAAAATGGTCAAACAGTACCGGAATACAATTCTCTGTAGAAAAGACAAAATGCATCCATTTTAGCAGAAAACGAAATACACCGCAATCTCCCGATCTAACTCTTGGAAACACCATAATACCATACGCTGATAACCATAGGTTTCTCGGATTAACATTCGATAAAAAGTTAACCTGGAAAAATCACATTTCTGACCTAAAGACAAAAGCTACAAATAAATTAAATATGATTCGTGTATTAAGCCGTACATCCTGGGGGGCAGATAGAGTCAGCTTACTCAGAATATACCAGGTAATGATACAATCAAAAATGGACTACGGTTCGTTTGTTTATGGCTCCGCCCGTCCACAAGTACTAAGAAAGCTAGATACAGTGCATCATGCCGGAATACGAATCGCGACAGGAGCGTTCCGAACAAGCCCTATACTTAGCCTATGCTCGGAATCTGGACTCTCCCCACTTCTATTCAGAAGATTGAAACTAGCCGTAACATACGCTTCAAAATTATATCCTCAAATAGAACATCCGACCCATAAATATATTTTCAATTCTAAATTTTCCGCCTAATTTCGTGAAAAACGCAACGCAACTCTCCCGTTAGGAGAGAGAATATCTTCGGCTATCACCTTCCTCATACTATAAAACTATAAAAGTTACTGAATTTGAAAACGCAAAACCCCCTTGGACCAACCAACGTCCGGAAATAATTTCTAATCTGGCTAAATTTCCGAAAAACAGCACCGAAACATCCGAATACAAAACTCAATTTTCCAGTATTCTTCAAAACATACCCGAAGCCTTTGTGATCTATACCGACGGATCTAAATCAACATTATCAGCAGCATCTTCTTTTGTTACCAGAGACTCTACTTACAAAATAAATTATGCAATGTATATACCGCCGAATTAAATGCTATAGCGGCTGCTCTTCATTTCTGTATGTCCACAAAACACCAAAATATAGTTATCGTTACAGATTCTTTAAGTTCTCTAAAAGGCCTAGATAGTATGTATCCGGAACACCCAAAAATATCGCTTATACACTCCTATATAACAACTTTACAAAATTTAGGTATGTCGGTTAAGTTCGTATGGGTTCCGAGTCACGTGGTAATCGTGGGAAACGAAATGGCCGACAAGGCTGCTAGAGAGGCACTCGCACTTCCCGGCCGTGGAAAAGATATCCTGACCCCGTCAGATTTATGTAAGCCGCTCAAAAAGGAAATTAAAGATGCGTGGCAATCAATGTGGAATGAGAGCCCACCAAGTAAATTAAAGCTTATAAAAAGTGAAGTGAAGCCTTGGGCTACATCCGCCCGTAAAAACCGTAGAGAGGAAGTCGTGCTGACCCGCCTTAGGATAGGTCATACTAGACTCACCCACTCTTATCTCATCACTAAGGAGCCCCCACCGAAATGTAAATATTGCAGTAGCAACGTCTCAATTAACCACATTTTTCAGGAATACCAACATTTCACCTCGCAGCTTAATAGATTTGGGTTGAAGCCTGAGATAAAAGAGATTCTTAGGGATGACAATGGAAGGATAGAATCGCTTTTCAGATTTTTGAAAACAAACAATTTGCTATCTTGCATATGATCAAATAAGAGATTACTCAAACGGAAGTACGGTATAGGAAAAAAAAAAAAAAAATTAAAAATTAAAAAATAGATAAATAAATATAGGAATAATAAGTAAATAAAATAAAGATCAACTCGGCCTTTATGACCAGTTGGGTTTTACGCCGTTAAACATAAATAAACAATAAACAAACAGGGCTTTAGAGACCAATTATCCAAAGCGGGTTGACATATCTCAGTAATATTTCACGTAGATACAAGCAGTACACATATACCAAATTTCAAGAAAATCTGAGATGGTGAGGTACAAAATGATATATTTTTGTTTTGATTTAACGTGGAATGGCCCTAGTTAATTTTAACTAAAATACTATACTAATTTTCATTAACCGCTATGAAATATATTTACTGTTTGATATAAATATAATTGGGATACATTATATTAACTTAATAGGGTACGGTTACAACAATATAGAATTCGCTAACCGTGAGCGTTCACGAACGAGCTATTAGAGAGACCACGCGACCCGCGGCCGAGCTACTCAACAAGATGAACGGTAATCTTCCGGAGTGCTGCGGCTTAATTAAATAACTCGCGGGGAGGTATTTGTCCTCCATCTTGTTTTAGTGTTTTTACCTAATTACCGACCTCTTTTCCTCATCCAATTGTCCGATGTACCTCTTTGGCCTTTACCCCCAAGGACACGGGTGCTGGTGACTGACCTAACTTTCCTCTCGAATGTTCGCAGCTCATGCATAATCGATATGTTCCTTTTCAAAACATAGCCGGGTTTGGACTGTACCCAGAACAAGCGCGGTGTCAATAGGTTCAGCTTCGGTATTTGGCAGAGGACTGTTTGATCCTCTCGATCCGTGTCATCGATTCACCTGTTCAAAGGCTGATATTTTTGTAGATTATTTATTTCTTCTTGATGTTACACAGCATGAGAAATGCATTTCATACATGGTGCATTTCTAGGGGCCATCCGAATGGAGTGTTGAGCGTACGCTGAAGTTCGAGTTGGGGCAGCCATCACAGAAACTTAAAATACGGTACGCATTTGGGTTTTATGCCTTTAATTTAATAACACTTATGCCTTGAAAAGATACTACCTATAGCATCTTCTTCCGTGATTGTTTTATTTAATTTATTATTTTTGCGAAACCTTAAAACTTCGACGCAAAGGACAAAAGAAAGCTAACTATAACAGTGAAAGGGGAAGGACTAACGAGTTTACTATTTACGTGAACTGCATGTTTACGTTGTTGTAACCGTGCATCGAAGCAATACGTTGCATGCAGCTCGAAGCAATCCATCAGGAAGCCTCTACATGACAAAAATGTCTCAATAGGCTACTGTGCTAAAAGTAGATGGGTAGACAAAATCAAGCAAGATGCAATGCTGCCTGAAGCAAACTGTAAAGTAGCCAAAGACAGACAGAAGTGAATAAAGCTGAAGGAGGCGGATATAGTCAGTCCGATAACTCTCAGGTAGGTCTGAACTCTTTACTCGGTCTCATATTTAAGTCATCGTCTCCTGGGAAGTGTTGGTAGTCGGTCGGGGGCTATTTTTTTCGATAATGAATGTAATAAAGCTAGATAACGTTGTTTTGCTCTCCTGAGATTTTTTGGAAAATTGAATAATTCCTACTCTACTTGCGACCCAACAAAGAGGATTTTTATTGAAACCAAAATACGATAGTTTTATATATAGGAATTAATGATAAATTTGAGCACTGTATGGCAGGAGCTCCCAAACTTTTTCGCCGGAACGACGCCTTTAATATATCAAAAATTTTCCAAAGGGCAAACCTTAAGCTAATATTAGTTACTTCATTTTGAATTTTTGATACGCATTGATATATCAATACGTCTTATGTTTGCAATTAGATTTAATAAATAATTGAAAATCCTGACTTCATTTTTTTTTCAAACGTTTCAATCAAAATTGTTACGACTCATTACAAAAGCACCTTGGTATGTGGTTAACTACACTTTACATACTGACCTCCATCTACCGATAACGATACTAAACGATATAACGATACTTTACAAACGATTTTTTAGTAATTTGTTCGGACATCCAAACGGTTTAATACGTAATATGGGTGACATTCCCATGGATACGAGAAGACTAAAAAGGCGCTGGATTAGAGATCTGCTCTCTTAGACAACCGAGGTAATTGACTGAAGCCAGGAAGGGGGTGCTGCTGGGTGCTTTCTCTCCTCATGCCTGACATGTCATTATTTCATGTTACCGCCATATCATTCGCTGATTGTCCGCACTTCGCTTGCAGGTGCGAATTAATAATTAAAGTAAAAAAAAATTTCTTCTAATAGCGAAAACTTGTGAATGTATAAGATACATTTCATTGATACCTATATTGGGATAGGAGAGCCAGCTGTGTCTTGGTTTTTGCGACTCGTGTGCTTGAATGCATTGAATACATCCACGACAGTCAGTTGAAGCGCATATTTGCTGTCGTTTGTTTACTTTCATAAGGAATTACAAGCCTTCTTAAAAATCACGAATAATTTATTGTATGGACTTGAAACTCCTTAACGGGTTGGGTGAGCTTGTTGTCCCCTACACATTTTAAAAGGTAATAATGTTATTAATATTATATTTTGTATCGGAAAATTTTCTCAGCGCCTCAAGAGATCAGCCACGACGAAAAGTTTAGAAATGTTGGAACTGGAACAAATTTGTAATAAACACTCTTTTTAAAAATGACGAGAAAGATTGATGAGGATTAGTAAAAGGATTGCTAAAGGAAAATCTTTTTGTAGCAAAGGATATTAGAACCTTAAAAACTGAGAAAACCTGTTTAGGGAAGCTCTTCTGTAAGGGACAGCGTGTAGGCTTGCCCGCAACGCCTGGAGGTAATGCGATAAGGATAGGAATGTCCAACGATAGGATTGAAGGGGAATTTACTGACAATTACTTTACTATTTACGGTTTGAGCTAAAGAATTATCAATTTATGAAGAAATATTTATAAATATTCAAGCGATATATCGGCAGCTGGTCACAAGAACGATTCAAATAGAAAATGCAGTTATAATGAAACAATGATAATAAACAAATAAAACAAAAACAACTATTACATTCTCATGCAATATATATTTATATTTTCAGACTCCCCACAGGTCAAACATCCATTAACATGCAATAATGACAAATTCTATTAGAATATTAATTTTTTAATATCCAAAACGAGAAGGTGATGAATATGGGCAGGACAGTCCGAGACGTCCACCAAATTAAAGGAATGTGAGAAAATATATATTGCATGAGACTGTAATAGGATACCATTGTTTCATTATTACAAATAGATTAAAGCAGTCTGTCAAGATAATAGAAAATGCAGTTTTGTAAACTTTTTCCCTCCAGCGTAATCAGAAATGTTAGAATAAAATATTATATCTTCAGCTAAGACAAAAAATCTTGAAAGGAAAATTGATTTCATGAAATAAAATAATTTGTTTTTATCTGATTATGTTTAATATTAACACTTAAGTATTTTTCAGCGTAGCTAGTAGTTGTTTCGTCATAATAAGATTTTATTATAGTTTAAGACTTTTTTTATTCTTAAATTAGTGTACTTTGGATTAATGCTCCTATAGTCCTATTTATTCTCTAAAGATTGTCACATCAGTAGAACTTTTTGTACTTGTATATTTTCCTAACTTCATTCCAGGAAATCGTTTAAAATAAGGTACATACGAATAGATTACGTTCAATTGTTTATATATAATTGAGTACATATGCTGTATTTTTCAGGGGAAAAAAAAAACAAATAAAAAAACTTTGCTTTTGATACGTTTAGCTAATAGGTTAGAAGAAAGTAGAATTGTATTTGTGATGTTTACTTTCGAATTTTGGCCTAACTGAAGCGAAACCTACTTTAGAGCTACGGCAGCTGCCCTATATTTGGCGTGGTCTATTATCTGTCACTGTGAGGCCGGCTCCAGCTTGTGTCTGCTCAATAATACTAAAAATGGAAATATAATTCATAATTGTTTTTATAATCGTAAATTTAGGAATATTCACCAGTAGTCCATTCCAATGTATATACAAATAAATTAAATTTAAATATACACTTAAACCTGTTGATCGTGTTTTTCCCAATCTGCAAGTGAAAATGAAAAAAGAGAAATAAAACTAATGAAAATCAACAAATTTTATTATTTGGCTAATATAACATTAGTCTTAAACAATTATATAAGAGCTACGCATTGCCTCCTCGTAATAGTCCGGGAGCTGAGGGAGGAGCTTAACTCAAAAACACCTGGTTTAAATGAATTATTTCCTGCTAAATTTGATGCTCAGCAACTTTTATCTAAAACATTTATCATTTAAACTAGGTGTTTTTGAGTTAGAGGCGTTGGAACACGGTTTCCACCAAAATCGTAAAAGTTACAGATTTTTGATTTACCGAAACCGGTTAAACTACTAAACCGATTTAAACTTCAAATATATCATTCTATTTTCGATAGTTTAGCCTCTTGTAGTAAGAAGAAAGCAATACTTTGTGATCTGTACTTGCCGAATTATATGCGAAAAACTGAAAAAAAATCCCAAAAAATTTCACGGATTTTAGACCGCATGGCGCTAAATACGTTCACATTTTAATTACTTTGTCTCCTCAGGAGTGGGCTAATTTTAAAATTAATGAGATCGTTTTAAACAGAATTCTATATTCTACAACTATTATAAGTAACATTTTTTAATTGGAGTAATCCTCTTTAAATTGCAGGATTTGTAACATGCGCGTAATTCATTTTTCCGCTAAAGTGGCTAAATTGACAATCGGTTTTGGCGAAAAGATTTACCCGATTTTAAATCTGAGGACCTCAGTCGACGAGAAATTCAATGCCCTTTTATTTTAGAAAGAATACAATAATAAATCGTTTTCGAGTTATTAGCGAAAAATTGAAAAAAGCTCGAAAATGTCGATTTTGTTCGCCTATAAAATTTGATGGCAACCGATCTGAGGTGGCAGACGTTCACATTTGTTGTCTAAAATAGGAGTACTTTCTGCCTATATGATCATAAATTATCTTCAAACCAGGCACCTTTTTGGCCCTCAGCTCCCGGACTATAAGGAACTCTTAATAGGCATCAGCTCAAATGGTCGATTCAGGGATCGAAGGAAGTTAATGAAAGCCAATCCTGCGGGCATTTGACCTAGAGGCAGGCGGGCGAGAAGAGTATAGATCTGAAGGTACTATCGAAATAGGGAGTGCGGGTGGGGTCCAGGGTTGATGCGGTTCATCGGCGATGAAAGGCACAAAGAGGAAGCTGAAGGAGAAGAAAAGAAAAAAGATAATTTACGAACATTTCTGACGTATTAAAAACCTCTGAGTCAATAATAATTGTCTCAAAAAAAAAAAAAGAAAGTCAACAAATTCAAATTTACACTCCTTTGATTACAGTTGTATACTCTTATATGATGAATTTTTAGCTCATATTTATTTTTTTAACTATTATACTTCTTCAGGTGATTCAGGTAGGAACACTCTAATGGTAATTGAAATCATAATAATAATATTGATTAAAAATATCTGCAAATTTATGTTACAATCAAAGAATCGCAAATGTAAACAACGCACAACCACATTTTGATATTAGAGAACTATTTCCATTAAATGTGTTTCGATAAATTAGGTTTCAAAAGTACAATAATTGTTTAAAGCTTGCTTGAATCTTTTACAGTGGCTATGCGGAACATTTAGATCGCAGTTAAACTCACAATGGTTTCTTATCTTTAGGGAAAGAGCAGGTTAGGGAGGGCGATACCGAAATAGCCGAACCTAGTGCGTGCAAGTTGGACCGCGACCAGGGCGGATTCTGTTTTTGATGCCAATTGTTGAGAAATTTCGGCTCTAAAACGTCTGCCATGGTTAGTTATTATTTTGACCAATTTTAACGTTGCTTTAAAGCTGAAAAATCGTAAAATGGTCTAGGAAACAGGCGTTGTAAACCAAAATTTTACAGACATAAAAACCGCAACCTAATTATTTACAAAAAAACCAAAATTCCTATTAAAATTTTAAAAATAAATACTATAATTTTTTAACAAAGTTTATTCCACTAATTTTCCTATTTTTTCGATATTTGGAGTGTGGATCCCCTTGATCTTTTTCGTCCTATCCGAGGGACGAGATAGCCAAGGATTTTTTACTCCCATTAAAAAATCCTAGGGCCACCGCGGGACGCGAACTCGTGACCTTTGGTATTTGTGGGTTGCCATGCTAACTACTACAACACAGGTGACCCCCCCCCCCCTTTCACTGGTAGATGCGTACAAAAAAAAAAGAAGAAAGAAAAAAACAACTCATGTTTATTCTACAATTTTCAGACAATTTAAATCCCCCCTGCAGCTTAAGGTGATTGAAATAGTTTTTTTTTTATTTTTTAGCGAATGGCAACCTTTTTTCCATATATCAGATCATTTGAAGATCAGATTTTCTCCCAATTTATTCCTTAGTTGACCAGTAAAAACATCTCTGATTATTTTAGTAACTACCCTGCTGAATATTACTGAAGTATCTTGGTGCGCGTTGAAGTACCAATGCATTACTAAGGAAGGATTCATAACCAGCTTTTGGAATTTGCATGACCCATCACCTTTCCCTTATACTCTATATATAAAATATTATTAATAATAAAGAATTTCCATAATTCTTTATTATAAAAAAATGGGCTGACAACTAGGACATGCCCTCCTACAATTAGCAGTTTTAAAATTCCAATTAATCCAAAATTCCAAAAACAAATAACTCTAGCACAATAAAAGCTCACTCTATTCAGCTGTGGAAGTTATCCTTATTTCTGTGCATTATATAAGGAAATTATTCATATTATCAGAATATCATTTTAATGTTCACTAAATCTTCTGAAGAATTTAAGAGGCTAAATTACAACAATAAATTGAATAATATGTTTTAACATTTTTCAATAGGAGGAAGGAGACTAATCACTAATATAGAAAAAAAAGGGCCTCAAATAGTCCCAAATTCAAATGTATTTATATATATATATATATATATATATATATATATATATATATATATATGAGCCAAATTTTAGTCCCTTCGGGCATCATTAGGGCTGTAAAATTATGTATCAAGGTATAATTATAAATATTCTAAAATTATTTCACTAAACATTCATATAATTAATATTGAGGGACTCACCATCAGATTAAATATATATAGGTGTATGTATATGTATATATATATATATATATATATATATATATAAAATGTTTCACATAAATGAAAAGTTAAAAATTCTTTTAAAATGCTAAATAAACACTGTCTAGAGTAATCTGTGCAAGAACACTTCATCAACTGGGGCTCTGTTGGTCTATTTAGTATCAGTAATACCAACATTACATAAATTAAGTTTTTACTAACCATAACAATGAAATAAAAATTTGTTTACAACAATATCAGAATAATAAAACTATAAAATTAGATATATAAATAAATAAATATTCAAAATATAAATACAAGTAAAAAGGTCATATTACATAAAAACCATTAAAATTTAAATTTACCAATTAACCATTAAATCAGCAAAAAATTGGCTCATATATATATATATATATATATATATTTGAATTTGAGACTATTTGAGGCCCTTTTTTTCTATATAATATGTTTTTGAAGTTACCGTTTACGTGGCTATTAACATCTGAAATGTAGTTCAAAATGTAGACAAGGAGATCATGAGCCTAAAATGTAATCACATTTTATTGCAAAGTGTTCGAATTACATACAATAAAAGCTCCTACTAAACTTCTCCACCTAAAACACCATCAATCCAGCCAGCCAAGATTGTTTTGCTACAGTTGATGTATTGGTCCGAAGCATTCTGGCTGGTTTGCACCTTTCCAAAAATAGCACTTCCCGCTTAGATTCACCTTTTTGGTAAACAATGTTAAACAGTTTTGAATAATACTTTTAAGAGCTACTCATGATGCAATGGCTAAAACAAGAATTAAGGAGGTCTCTTGGTTGTTTAATGAAATAATGAAGCTTACAAGATGAGTATGATCTATTCAAACTCGGGATAATCGGAAGGAGGAGGGAATGCAAACACAAAAGGAGACTGAACACTAAAGGTATCAAAGACTATTCATTTTACTTATCAAGACTGTCTACTTATCACATTTTCCTGTGATCACAACCATCACAAAATTTTGGTTCTTCATGAGTATGAAAGGCATATTGCTGAAATTTGGTATGAAAGTATCTTTTATCATAAGGATAACGGAAAATGAAGGGTTAGGAGTAAAACAAAAGTTTGTTCGAAACATTGTGGAAATAATTTCGTATCAAATCACCAAAGGTTTGAATTGTACAAACTAACAAACATATTAAAAAGGTTTCAATGCTGCAACGAAATTCAAACAATTTTAATTATTTTTTATCACTTATTTTTAATATTTTTTTCTGGAAGTTTTTTTTATTTTTTTGAGTTTTTCTGTTTAATGAAATGAATAATTTCCAAATAATGTAAAAAATTATTTGGAAGGTATTCATTTCATTAAACAGAAAATACAAATAATTATTTTTATTTAAGTTTTTTTTTTCTAAAAATTTTTAACATCTTTATTTTCCATCATAGGGTTATTTAAACGATTTCTGAATGTTTTTTGTTTTTTTAATATTTTTTAATATTCTGATTGTTTTTTGTTTTTTTAATATGAAAAAACGAAGAATTTGGATTCAATGGAATATGTCGGAATTTTCTTTTTTAATAAGGATCTTGTATTTTAAATGGAATAATAATTCATTTTTGCAAAGAAATAAGCCCGGTATAGGAACAGTTACGTAGTAATTTTAAGAAAAGAAGCGGTTTTGTCCAAAAGAATCTCATTATTATTAAGTTAATTGAGAAATCAGTGGCTTTGTTTCTATTAATTAAAGTTAACATGGTAAAGAAGCGTAGAATGATAAAATGGTAATTTGATATACAAAGTTTTCACTGAATTTGGATTTAAATTATTTCTTTCAAGTGTTAACATCATCAGGCCTGTGCAACTGTGTAAAGTTTGCAGTTGTTGCTAGAATTCTCCTAATGTACAAAATGATAACGAAATGCACGAATATATAGGCTTGGTTAATAGAGGAATAAATTGATATTGTATCTACTTTTATTATAACAATGATAATCACCTGTGCTCTTGAATAAAGAAGAGCTGTGTAAAATAAATAAAGTTATTTAAATAACAAATACTTCTATTAATTTGGGACAGCTATCAGGGCCGGTCCTATAGGATAGATCCCCCCTCCCTGAAATATCGAAAAAAAAAAAAGATTAATGGAATAATTTAGTCTTTTAATTGTTACAAATTTACAAGAATATTAATATTTTATGTATAAGAATTCAATACAGTTCTTATTCTTTTCATAAATCAATAAGTGTGTGTGGTTTTTTTTTTTTTTTTTTCCGCTGGATATGTGATTTTAGTTTTTTACTGAAAATTATACAAAGATTGCTGTTAAATTCATTGTTTATGATTAGATTGAGAGAAAGGTATATGGCATAAAGCTCGGAGGAGAATACTGAAAAGGTGGATTTCTAAATTATTTTGTTTAGAATAGACCATTATTATTATTTGAAAGATTTGTTTTTTCAATGAATTGTATTAAAATTTAATGCATTTTTGATTTTCCAGATCAGCTGCAATGCATCACGTGAAGCCAATGTCCAAGGGCGACCCTCTATGCCCACTCGGTTTTCACCCGCAAGTTCGGTGGCCCACGAGGTGTAAGAGGTGTTTTAGGTAATTTAATTTATTTTGAAATTTTACAATAGTTGTATCATTTAATTACATTATTTAAAGTAATGCTTCGCCAATTTGCTGCTTCAAATTTTCGTAGCTCATGGGTTCTTTCTAGAATATTATCAGAATATTTCCAAAATCAGAAAGGTAGTATTTACATTATTACTGTTATTATTGCTGTTCATTTTTTAATAAAAAAAAATTTACTGCTTTCATTAAATAAAGAATAGTACCTTATTTTATTTGAAAATATATATTTATTTATTTTATTACTTCCAGGCAATCGATAACTAGAGTAATGTTTGTTAACATACATTGTTGATTTGTATAATCAAATAATAATCACAAATCAACAATAATTGATTGATTAATAACAATAATTATGAATTTGTATTAATCAAATATAATACTTATTATATTTAAATCTATAAGGTCTGCAATGATCAATGTTTGGTGTGAAAAACGCAGCAGAATGATAGAGAAAATAAAATAATGCAATAAAAGAAAAAAAAAATTCAAAATTTTATTCTATTAAACAAAATGTTATCTTTTAATTTGCTTGAAATAATTAAATATTTTACAATTATGGGTTCTGTCGTTATTTAGTAAGGTTGTTATATATTATGGGAGATTGGTAACTATAAACTGATGAGCAATGATTGGCAAATATTGATGTGTGCGTAGCGTATATCCGATTCATGGCCTTGTCAATATGACATCTTTTTGTCTGTTGATTATTTCCAAGGGAGTGCTGTCTCAGTCCAAGTTTTTTTACCATTTATCTACTAATTTTGATTTTATTACTACATATAGGTCACTGTGAATTAGAGTATCTCAGTAAAGCTTAAAGTGTTTTGAAATGCAATCAAGGGTGGCAAACATTAGCAATGCGTGCATAAAGTCTTTTCTGTACAATTCCAGTCAAAAGTTTAGACTCACCAGATTTTAGATTTTTTAGATTTTGTAAAATAAATAACAAAATTTTATTTATTGAACAACATAACAACTATAATTTTAAATAATTTATTTTTTTTGAAGAGAAAAGTTTCGGCTCCGCCGGGAGTCGAACCCGGGTCTCCTGCGTTACATGCGAGGATGCTAACCACTACACCACAGAGCTTTTTTAGATTAATTAAAATAATTTAAAGAAAATTGACTTATGTCAATAAATATCATAAATTGGACAAAATTTGTCCACCTCCCGCTACTACTCGCAAAACTTGTGAGATAGGGGGAGTAGGTATCAGTGAAGAGGAAGGATTTGCTCTGCCTTGAGCCGAGCTCTGTGGTGTAGTGGTTAGCATCCTCGCATGTAACGCAGGAGACCCGGGTTCGACTCCCGGCGGAGCCGAATCTTTTCTCTTCAAAAAAATAAATTATTTAAAAATAATTTAAAATGGTGGTCAGCCACAAATTAAGATTAGATTAATTAACTGCAATTTTATTTTTAATTTATTTATAACTAGCTGAATATCCCAGTTTCAACCCGGGAATTTGGAAAACAATGAGAAAATCTGTGGGTCAAGAAAAGTTCGTTAGGACAGAATTGAGATTTTTTTCGACTCCAACAGTTATTTCGTAAAATCTAATGTAAAGCGAGATCATAACGATTTTAATAACAATAAAGAATGTTCCCAGAGATTGGCTGGAGAATTTAGGATAAACGGAATGGATTTCTATAAAGAAAAAACTAACAAACAAACAGAATTTTATCTTTATTTATATAGATTGTATTCAAAACAATCATACAAGTTTGGAAATGTTATCTGTTGAGTTACAATTTTTTTTTTTAAACTTGAAGATTGTGAATTGAATACAAGTGAGTCTAAACTTTTGACTGGTACTGTATATTAAAATAAACTACCATTTATTTTCTATATTGACAAATAGATACTTCATTAACTGGAATATGACTTAAATTGGTTGTTGAAATATTAATTTAAATGAACTACCATTTATTTTCTATATTGACAAATAAATATATTCTTTATTAACTGGAATATGTCTAAAATTAGTTGTTGAAATGTTAATATAAATGAACTTTCAGGGACTACAAAGAGCATGGCAATCGTGGCAGTAAGGATGATGTTCAGCTACGTAAAGATGAGCTCACCGTTTCCACGCCAGCTCTTTCTTCTTCTACTGCTTCCAGGTAACTTAGATAATAATAATAATAACAATAATAATAATAATAATAATAATACTAACAATGTCTTTTTATTGAACATACAAATTACATTCTCGACATGTACTCTTGGTCAATGACCATCAGAGGTTGAGAAAGTGGCACATATCATAATTACTAATTTAGAACTAGCAATAATATAATAATTGTAACAGTGAATATGTCATAAAAATTATTAACCCGAGTACAATATTCTTTGCATTAAAATCAAACAATATCAACAATCAAACAGGTAAACAATAGACAAACAAATAAATATAGAATAAATACAGTAATAATCTAATAATTATAATATTATGATTCATCTTTTAAATTTAACACTCAAAATATATTAATTAATCATAAAAATAAGTAAATCAAATGGTCCCATCAAAACATTAGCTAAACACAAAACACGAGAACAACAATAAATAATGAGCCCATATATGGGTCATTTTCCCAGAAAGGGCGAATCTGAACTTGGAATTCTTGAAATCGAAAATGTCGAATTAACGTCTGGAAAATATTTAGGGATGCTCTTTACATAGCACTGGTTGAACTCCAATGCAAGGTTATACAAGAGCAGGGTGCATTAATTATATATTTAAAAAAAAATAAAAAAAAATCGGAAGACGGGAAAAGAAATGTGCTGTGGTTTCCTTTAAATATATTTTTTCTTGAGTTTTTTTATTTTTATTGATTTTATTTATTTTTATTTTTTTTCCTTTTATTTATTTTTTGCTGACAAAATCCTAAGCCATCTACCAGCCATTAAACAAATTTTCATGACCATCCACTTTTTCCTCGTTTAATACTTAAATAAAGAGGCTTTTGAAATAAATGATAGACCATCGGAAACGTCTCAACAACCTCTATATGTATAAAGCAACGAGAAAATATAGATTCAATTAGTTTTCGGGTAGAGACAGACGGGACAATGACTCCTGATGTTTATGACCATCCAGTTTTTTCTCGTTTACTACTTAAATACTGCTGCTTTTCGACAATACGATAGACCGTTGGTTACGCGCCAACAAGTTCTATAAGTAATAAGCATCAAAAAATTTTAGATACAATTACTTTCCAATTCCGTGGAGGCGGGATAATGACATCAGAATTTGAGAGGCTATCTAGTTTTTTCTCGTTTACTACCTAAATATAGCAGATTTTTGACAAAATGATAGACCGTTCGAAACGTTTCAATGAGCTTTAGAAGTAGAAAGCAACGGAAAAATTTAGATACAATTAATCTCCAAGTACACTCGAGCGGGAGAAAAAAACCCGATATTGTATTGTATGAACATCCATTTTTTTCTGTTCAATACTTAAATACAGCCATTTTTTTTAAACAACGATAGACCCTCAGAAACGTATCAACTTGCTCTAAAGGATAGTAAGAAGAATACTCTATGAGAAACCGAACAGTAAACGAAGCAAAGGACACCCTCGAATCAGATGCCTGGATGATGTCGAGGAGGACCTGAAACTGCTGGGTGTACCAAACTGGAGAAGAGTAGCACGGGATCGCAGAGATTGGTCGGCTGTGGTGTTGGAGGCCCGGGTTCCATATATACACAACACGCATATTTATTCTATTTAACCCTTACATTCCCTTATTAATCCATAACTATATTTCCAAGCCTCTTAAGTAGATCCTAATAGTTTAGGCCAGCACTTTCCATTTAAGTATTCTATTGACTCGTCCCTACTCAAGACCGTATTAGAGAACCATTTTATCCTAAACTCCCTCAACACAGGACATGTTGCTATAAAATGTACAATATCCTCCATCTCCTTCATATTGCACAATGTACAGACACCCTCTCCCTGCTGATAGTGCCTCCTATGGTTAAGATATAAGAGATAATAACAAATATTATGTTATAATATTAAAAAATTATTATAATTAAAAACCTTTATTCCAGGAGCAGAATGGAACCCAGAATTCCAGACAGCACCTTGGGATCCCGAACTTGGACGAGCAGTTCTAATCTAAGTTCAGTGGGCATTAGCAGTAGAAATGATGATTCTTATTCCAACAATAGTAGTAATAGGTAATTGGTACTATAGTGTTTGCGAACGAAGTCAGACTTAGAAAGTGCAATGAGAAGTGCTTAGTTATTCATAGGATCCTGTGGAATTAAGATGTTCATTAAACTTTAGGCTTTTTGCTTAGGTTAAGCAGTTCCAATTCTTCTTGGACATCAACTCCCAACTTGGCAGAGCAGAAGGAAGCCAAGGAGGATGTTTCGGTCAGTTTCACCTTGCCTCGTCGTAGGCCGAAACCAGATCCGGACACTGGGCAAGATGAAAGTGGTGATTTATTAAACTATTTATTTTTCTTTATAAATATAAGTATTCTTCAGTTAGTTAATTAGTGTTGAAATCCCTATTTAAGTCTGAAACTTTAAAATTTTCACTGATACTTGTGTTGGTAGCACAACTATCAAAGAATATTTATTTGCTCTGCATCTAAATATATTCAATTATCTTTTTATATTTTTATTCTATTAATTAACCTATTTAAATTGATTCCATAAATTAGTTAATTTGAAGGATAGCATGGATATTACCACTTTAAAGCTTCATTATTATTAGTATTTGCAATGTTTGTTTCAGACGAAGCAAAGAGAACGCAGTACACAGTCAGGAGAAGAACGACGGGAGGACTCAGTAGTTTAAGCAATAATTATAAAGAAGAACCGCCAGAAGCAAAGACATCGTATAGATCTAGGATATTACAGCAAGAGGAAAAGCCTGCAGGAGATTTACTGGTACTTTACTTTGAACTAGACAAAAACAAAAATATTACTCTTGCATTGAAGATAATTTAATTTGCCAGATTTTTTGAACATATGCCTTTTTTTTCTGAATAAAAGTTTTTTTTGCTTGTGTTTTAAGGTAAAACTTCCCCCTAAAAAACCCTCACCTGCCAGAGAGGTGCAAAGAATTATGACAAAAGGAAAGACACTAATAGTAAGTAGAGAAGATTCTTCCTCCAGTGATGAAGAGAGCAGCTCGATGGCTGAAACTCATCGGATAGCTAAGGAAAATGATGCCTCAAAGGTGAGGAGGACAGAAAGTTTGAAATTGTTTAATATTAGGATTTTATTAATGGATAATGGATTTAATTGACTAAGTATAATATTATGTTCTGGAAAAAATATTTTTTTAATACAGAAAATGAAATAGATAACTGCATTGAGCTCGCTCCGTATTCTGTCTTCTTCCAAATTGGATTTATTAAAGTAAACAGAGAGAGAGAGAGGGAGAGAGAGAGAGAGAGAGAGAGAGAGAGAGAGAGAGAGAGAGAGAGAGAGAGAGAGAGAGAGAGAGAGAGAGAGAGAGAGAGAGAGAGAAGAAAAAGGATTAGAAAGGAAAGGAAGAGAAAAAGAATTGCCAGAATTGATAGGAATTGCTACCAGATAATTTTGCACCATATTATTTATCTATATATAGTGCAAAATATATAACCATAAACTTTAGGAAATAATTATAAAAATATGACGGATTATATAAACATACAGTATCGGGGTCACCTATGGTGTAGTGGTTAGCATGGCAACCTACAATACTAAAGTTCGCGGAGTAAAAAATCCTTATCTATGCCATCCCTCGGATAGGACTTAAAATGGAGGTACCGAGCCTGTACGATGTCAGGTACTCGTTAAAGATTACCTACCCTATCCTAATTATAACTGGATAGGCAAAATTTAGGACTGCCAGTATAGCGTCGTCCGATTAGCCTTAGTATCATAAAAATGGACGTTAAACAAACCTACAAACAAACAATAACCATACAGTTTCAATAAAATCGTGATGTCTTTGGTATGTGGTGTCATATTGCAGTTTGACACCACAAGCCAAAGAACCCGAATGACGACCTGAAATTCGCGTCGAAACTTCGGCACAATAAATGTATATATAAAAAATACATATTAGAGAAACTTAAGTACAGTAAATATATGAGGCGTTTGGTTTCAAATCCGGTTACATCCATTTTTTTAAACAATTTTTTCTTCATTGTTTTCAAGTTTTTTATGTTAAAAAAAAATGTGTTAGATGGGTTTGTTTCAAAAATGTCTAGATCCATCGAAAATCAATACTAAAAAATTCCATTCCTTATCAAAAGCGGTTCCAATTGATCCTTTTTGATTAATCTTGAAAAATTGTTGAAAATGGATGTACCTGGTTTTGAAACCAAACGCCTCTTATAAAACATACATATTAGTGTTATTTATTTGGACCACACCCACCAACCACTTCCACTTTAGTTTCAATAAAATAAACCTAAATCAAATTCATTATTTTTATTCTATTCATTTTCTTAGTGTTTTTTATGCTATTAATTTATTTTCTATAATAGAGTGTATCCCTTAAATAATTCTTTTTCTCTCTCTCTCTCTGTCTCTATTCAATCAATAAATTTAAAATATTATTTCTGTTTTCAATGAAATCCAATTGAAATGGTAATCCTTTTTTTAAAATATTTAAATTGGAATATATCAGTTTCATTGTTATGTATTATATATATAGTATGTTAATATCAATGAATCGGAAAAATAACATATTTTTTATAACTTTCTAGTTGCAAGCTCAGGTAGAGCAACTTAAGAAAGAACTAGAAATTATGAAAATAAAATGTGAAAAGACAGAAAGAGAAAAAAGTGACTTTATGTTAAGGAGGCTTGACGCTGCAACTGGGAGGGGTTCTTCCTCCGAGGTATGTTCTTAATTTTCTTCTTTTTTTATAATGACTGCATATTATCCTAATAAATTATTCTCAGTATTTCATTTTCCATGCCGATTCAATAACATTTCTGCATTTTCATTTTTTTAAAATACATTGACCTATAAAGTAATGTAATTGAAAGAAGAAAAGGCTTGAATAAAATTCAAACTCCGTTTTTTACATGTCTTATAAATATTAATAAAACATGCAAACTACAAATATTATTTGCAATAAAATTTTATATTTATGACATTGAAGAACAAAAGCCAGCAACCAAAATTTAAAACTTAATAATTGGTGTATAAAATAAAAATTTAACTTGCTATCATAGCACATTTAAACTTCATCATAAAAATTAACTTAGAAAGAAATTATCAATTAGACATATTTTTAGGAAGAGAAAATTTAGCATCACAAAAACTAGGAACGAAATTCGAAAAGAAATAAGCCAAATAGAAAACTTGGTTATATTTTTGAAGATAGAACAGAAATATTGTCAAAATTAAATCTCCAATAATGTCTCCTATGATCTTGGTAAGAATGTGGTCAATAAAATTATAAAAAAAAGTATTTATCATATCAAAAAAAGTTTATTTATTTTTAAGGTTAAAGGTTAACAAAAAAAAAAGTCTCAAAATGATCTTTAGTGAATTAAAAGCAATGTTTTTATACAAGGTAACCTAAAAAATTGTCCCAGATCCATCCGCAGCCTTCCTGAAGGGTCTAAATCATTATCTTTTCCCACCAATTTTCTAATAAACCATAAAAAATAAGAAATAAAATTTAAATTTACTAACATACAAATTATTACATTATAATTGTAATTTCAGGTTCTTAAGTTGCAGCAAAAAGTGAATGAACTGAGGAATACAGTGGAAGAAATGCAGGTCGAAAAGAAGTCTCTTACGCAAAAGGTGAGGGATATGGAGTACGAGATGGACAGCGTGAGGAGTTCAGTTTCCAAAAAGGAAAACGAGGCTCTCAAAGAGAAGCTCAAAGCCGCCGAGCAGCTGTGTGAAGAGCTCATGGAGGAAAATGATGACATGAAGAAGGAGCTCAAGGAAATGGAAGAAGAAATGGATGAAATGCACGATAAGTTTCGGTAAACATCAAATCTTCAATAAAATAATAACAACAATAATAATATAAATAAGCTCTGCTAACCGAAAGGTTTAATGCTGGCACCAACAATGACCCCCTAAACAACTTCATTCACCGCCCGTCTTCTTCTCCTCTGGCATTTACAATTTGGTGCAGTACTTATTGAACCTATTGTGCAAATCAGTCACCGTATGGCCTAAAAATTTTTGGACATATATTTTTTTTTGCTGCAATTCTTTCACCTCAATAATACTAATTCAATAAAGTAAATGCTATTCGGCATTGTGTAACTGTCTACATTTATACATCTCCAATGATATTACATTTAGTTTAGTTTTTACATTATTCAATAAGTAAACAATGGTTGGGCTTATAGTATCACTTCTTGCTTCAGATTAGAGGCATAAGTTCTGTTTACGGGTCAGCTGAAGGTTTACTTCTCCAGCAGTGAACATTCTGCTTCATCAAAAGCTGCTTGAAAAAGTAAAAAGTAAACCGTTTTAAAATCTGTAATGAATGAAGAGGTGTGATTTCTACATATCTCCTCTAGTATTGTGGCAACTTTTCATTGAATAACAATTGTTGCATGGAAGAGAACTTTTGCTGTGGAACAGGCTATGTTATTGTTTTTAATTTCAGAAGTAATTATTTTTTACTTTCTTTCTGCCACTAAATTAAAAAAAAATTGTAATCTTATAAAAAAACAAACAAAACAAAAAACTCAAATTCAGACAATTGTATCATTGCCAGGTGTATACATAATCCGAAATAATTCTATACTTCACACTAATACTAATAATTGCATTTAGTGTTATTCCAAATTAAATATAAATAAAGGACCTCCACAATTGAGGTGGTTGCATGAAAGAATACAGATCATGGGGACAAGAGTCTGGAAAAACAAATATTTTTGTACTTTTGAAATTTTAATAGTAATAGTAGTAGTAATAATGTTTATTGAACGAAAAATATAATACAGTATAAACCAATTCGTAAATAACAAAACATTTTACGGCACATAAACATTGAAATTTTAATATTGTCATCTCTTATAAAATTAATTTATCTAGTCTTGTTGTGATGAATTTGTATTATATAGCTAATTTGTAGATCAATAATATTATCAATCAAAATATGATCATAATTCAAATAAAATACATTCTATAATTATTTTTTTTAAATTTTATTTATCATAGTTTGATTATGAATACTTTATTGTTTTAATTTAGTCATTCCAGAAGTAATTCCAGAATTTTGAATATTTTCTTTTCAGAGAGGATAGGGCAGATGAGTATACAATGTTGAAGAAAGAACTTGAGCAAGCGACCAAGAATTGCAGAATTCTTTCGTTCAAATTAAGAAAAGCTGAAAGAAAAGCTGAGCAACTCGAGATTGAAAAATTTGAAGCAGAACAACGTTGTAGAGAAGTAAATAATATATTTAGTTTATATACTTAATCATAGTTCACTCCTAGCTTATAATAAGCTGTAACAGAATTACTGTAAAACTGCAAGCTTTAGTAATCTGCTATTGATCTTACGAATATCAGGTACATCTACTGCTTCTGTTGAAAAGACTTGTATTTAACTTTCATTTAACAATATTTTTATCTGAAAACCATTTGTAAATTTTATTTGGGGTAATAATATTACAGTAGGGTTCCGATTAACCGAGTCTATGGGGACCAAGGTTACCTTGTTAATCGGAATAATCGGTTAATCGGAATAATCGGTTAATCGGAACCATACCAATAAAAACTGAAAATGTAGGTTATTTTTAATAAAAACTACATATATGTTCAAAAACCTAATAAATATTTAATAATAATAATGCATAATAACTTTAATAATAACAGAAATTATGAAACTATTTTTTAAAAAGAAATCTTTTATCAGTTCATGTGGAGGCACATTGCCTCTGCTTTCTAAATAGAGAAGCGATCGGTCAAGCAGATTGTAACCCTCCTTATGGCCTATTTTTGGGGGGATGGTTTCCACGTCTTCTTCAAGATCTTCGGGATGTGACTTCATTACCTCATTAATGATTTCTTCTTCCTTAAGAGTTTTGTTAGAAGAGAATAAAGGAATGGGGATGAGATGTAAAAAAATTTCCCGAATTTGCTACTAGAAAAGGTTTCGAACAGGATGCATAGGGAACTAATTCTTGGAAAGAAATTAACCAGAGGGTTCTTACTTAACCAGAGAGAGCACAACACTAGCTTCCATTTTATGTTTTGAGAGTTGTATTTCTTCTAAGAATTGGGATTGAAGTTCCTGTCATGGCCAAGGGCTCATCTTCTTCTACATACGCATACCCCCCCCCCCAAGTCTGAGGACCTAAGTCTGATTAATCGAAACCTTGGTTAATCAGAACCCTACTGTACCAAGAAAACTATCGTAACAAAACTTCCTTCATATATAAATTTATAATGAACAGCTGAATGAAAATTATAGTATTTTGATTTTTCATGATGCGCAGGTCGCTGGTGGCCAAAGTGGTTTGGATAAAGCTGAAAGGATCAAGCAGTTAGAGCACGACTTAAATGTTGCCAATGAGGTGAGTTCTTTTATTAACTTACTTATATAGATTTTTTTTCTTTTATTATTTTTCAAAGTCAATAAATTATAATAAAATTTATCTTAAAGACGGCGGCAAGATTGCAAAAGGAATTAGAAGAAGCTAACAGTAAGGTGAAGAGCAGCGACAAGGAGAAGGGAGCAACGGTTAAAAAGAAAGCTCCGAAGCTTGGAAGCATGCCCAAAACACCTTCCACGGAGGTAAGTTCACATTTAGTGGTAATAACATATTATTTTATAACTAAAAGTTCTTATGAAATGTTGTTATTAATTAAATTTCCATTTGAGCAGAAAATGTCGAGAGAATCTCTGACAAGGGGAGATTCTCAAGAAGATCCTGTTCAACTTCTCCGAGATTTACAAGATTCCCTTGAACGTGAGGCAGATTTGAGAGAGCAGCTTCGCTACGCAGAAGAGGAGGTTCGTTATATATATTATGATTATAATGCAAGCATATTAAATTAAAATTTAGAATAAATTCTTAGTAGCAGAAATATACTACAAATCATAAATGTTATTTACAAATTAAGTTGAACCATTATTTTATTTTAAAACAGTTTATAAAATTTATGTCAAACATTTTTTCTCTCTTCTTTTTTTAAATTATTGTTATTTTAGATCCTTCGCCTTCAGGTGAAAAAAAAATTAACCAAAATAACTCCAGATGTGATACCCGAAAAAGTTGTTGAGAAACTCTGTGATTTGGATTTTTTCAACAATGAGAAATATGAAAAAGTGAAATCGGAAATGTTTTTGACTCAATCACCAGAAATAACTGGTACAAGTCTTTCAGAAAATGAATCAATAAAAGCTACTACGAATGACATTCTGAATGATGCCTTCGAGTGTTGTAATATCCAAACTGCAGTAGCTAATGCATCCATCCAGACTGAAGAGATGTCTTCTCTGAAAGTAGACAGATATGTGCAATATGAGCCATCTTATATTGATAATATAAAAAATTGTTCCGATAATGAGAATATAGAGAAACAAAAAGAGAGAAATTTGAAAAAAATTAATGATCCGTTTATCCGTTCTATTTCTTTGCCAGATGTATTGATTATAGTGCCAAAGGACGCATCTACTCAGACCGACACTCAGTACGTGAATACTCTGTTAAGAAACAACGTAATGCCGTTTGGAATGTTCCTACCCCATGCCCCTGTCTTATCACCTTTAGCAGCTTTATTATTACCCCTAGGTAATAAAATCTTGAAAATATAAATCTCATTAAGTGTCCATCTCTAAATACTAACACAAATGTGAAAGTGTAAAAGTCAATTGAAAACCCAGTTGCTTGAATGCTCAATTTATGTTATATTGTTGGTCCTTTTGCTGCCTACGTGTCGCCTAACATTATCCAAACATAAACATTATCCAAAAACAATAGGGTGATCTGCTACTTTCTGTTCCCAGGCTGAAAACCTCCGTAAGAAATCGGCTCGAGTCGAGGACGATAACGAATCTTTGGTTATGCAGCTTAAGAAAATGGCTTCCAAAGCCAGAAGTATGTTTACTGTTATTATCAATTTGCTATTGATATTTCATTCAATTTAGGGATCATGTTTTGTCCATTACTAGGTCAATTCAGTTCGAAAAATAATTATCGTTAAAATTAAGAAGCCTTAACGAACACTCTTGTTGGAAAACTAAAATGTCTGCATTTGACTAATCATTGTGCTTAATTTTATTGTCATTGCTTCTTATTAATGTTGTGAATGTTTATTGTGATAATCTAACACTCAATACTAACCCACCCCCTTTTATAGTTAGGTATATAGAACGTTTTCCTACAAGGAGGAAGTAGAAAATAATTCCATTATTATTACTGAATATTTCATTATTGTTATCCCATGATTGTCTGGGCTAAATTACTTCGTAACTTTCTGCCCGAATAGAGATTTGAAATGGTTTCCATGTGACTATTGGTTTTTCATGCATATTATTGATATAACCTTTAAATATCTTTAAAATAATTAAATTTTCTTAATATTAATTCCAATTTCTTAATATTTACTACTTTTTGTTTTTGTTTTTTGCTGTCTCAGGGACTTCATTAAAAAAATTGTTTTCCCTTTCATGAAAATAAAACTTAAACCAACTGAATAATACTAGTGTGCTGCTTTCTGAATATAACGGAGTGTTTTAAATATTTTCTATGATTCAGTTAGTGAATTAATTTCCACGAAATACCCTGACCACCAAAAAGTTCGCCATCACTAAATGTTTGAATATAGTAGCATAATAATCCATGATGATATTCCACTGTAGCCTAGACGTCTTCCTAAGAATTAGGGCACATTAGATAGATACTAAGTTGCTAAATCACCTAATCATTTTACAAACTGCACTGAAGAAAAAAATAAATACAGTTTTGGGATAAGCTAATTAATATCTTATGGATGCTTCTGACTGAAAATCCTGATGGACAATGATCATATCTTAAAGTTGAAAGCAGTTGGCCTTTACACAAATCTAATTACATTTATAATAAAAAACCTTTGCAGCTTATTATAAAAAAATATTTTATCAGGCTAGAAGAAAGGAAAATTCCAATCAAGAAAATTTTTATTTCACAGAAACCATGATTCGTTGTAAAGGGAACTAAATTCTACTGATTTATCTAACATAATAACACTTTTTTTTAAATTTGAATTCTCTAAAATAATCATCACTAAATATTTTATGTTATAACGGAGTGACCCTCGGCTGTGATAATGTTATCACTCTCAGATCTTGTGACTACATCTACTTATTAGAGTTTAATCTCAAAATAAATGTAATAAACTCAATGTTATACATAATTTAATTAGATGGATACATATATATGTTCTTAATAAAGAAATTAGACGTTAATGCCTAAAAATCAATTTTGATTATTTTATTTACTTTTGAATCTCACTCTTTGCTTCTTCTCATTTAATTTTGTTGCCAAAACATATGTTATTATATTGCCTATCAAATGCCATTAATTAAAATGGGACACCACAAAATTAATCCTTAGTATTATTATGTTTTTATTAAAGAAGATATGGTGAAAGCTCAGAAAATATCCATTGAAGAATGTATATGATTTAGAAAATTCCTGATAATTTGGCTAGGTTGAGGCAGGTGGGTCTCTGTTGCTTGCCAGCACTTGGCTTCATGATTACACATTCCTTCAACTATTGCCCCTTCTCTACAGTCGGCTACTTTTCATAAAAAAATGATCGATCGATTTTCAAAGATCTGGATGTTATATCAGAAGGATTATCTTTAATCTTTCTTCTTCGTATGTCTCTTATTATCTGTAGAATTACCAAGCTGGAATTCCCTTATCCATTCTCTTAAGATTTGATTATTTTCCCCCAATATTTTGTTCTTCCAATATTGAAGTATCCTGTTACATCCATCTCTTTGATATTTTAATTTTATTGTTACTTATTTATTTCCAATCACTCTTTTCATGAATTACGCCTCTGATGTTATAGAAATGTAAAACAGAAGAAAAAATATGTTATGGCGATCATATATTTTTATTTTCTCTTCAATATTTTATTTTATTCTTGTCCCTTTTTTAGTTTAAGACAACATGTTTAGAATTGAATTCTCTTGGACATTATTTCTGGGGAACAAGAAAGGTTCTTTTATTTTTGGGAACGTACCAGAATCCTCGACTGATGAGTCACCGAGGAAGTAATGATAACTAAATGGATCACACAATAAACACCAACATGTTTTGAAGTTCGCATCCGATGCATCAATATCGTCTAATTCAACAATTTTGTTTTCATACATAACTTATTATTTTTTCATAATTAGAATGGAAGATAGTGTTATACTTTTTTTTATGTTTTTTATTTTACGTTTCATTGTTATTTTACGTTTGCATGACAAAACAAAAACAAATGTGTTTGTGAAGGTAATGCTTAGGTGTTGACAAAACAGCTCTTAATTATGTGGATTTTTTTCTTCTTTATTCCTATTGCTTGATGTTTGTTTAATGTTAGTTAATATTTTGATTGCTTAAGATTTTTTTATTTATGAGTTTTACTATGTTATATTTTAATGCTAAAATATTGACTGTCACTGATCAAGGAAATTTCAACTGGTTTCATCTTAGTTTTTAATAATTTTATTTTGGCGCTACAGTAATTCATTGATTGCATTTTTTAAGGGACTAAAATTATGAAAGTTGTAGTAGTAGAAAGTTTAGAACAGATAGAATTTTATTAAATATATTCTGCTATGGTTACCAAAAATATTTAGTCAAGAATTTTTTTTTAAATAAAAAAAATTATTTCGTAACTATAGTCATGAATTGACCCCGGGATGAGTAGACCCCCTTGAGCTTCTTTGCGTGGCAACTCTTAATTAAACAATTAATTCAAGGGAAAAAACCTCTCGATGCTAAGAGTAATCCTAATAGCATTTCCTCCTTGAACAAAACTATTGCCCTGGCAACAGTAATTTCTCACGACATATTAGGCCGATAACTGGTACTGGTACCAGTTCTAATTTAAAATAAAGTTAAAAAATTTACCCGCAACCAACCCACTTTCTAATTTCAAATAGTTTCTCAAGACCTCCAAGGCTCCCGACTGCCTTTAAAAAACTATGCATTATTTCCCTGATCCAGAAAAAAGTCTCTGTATAGACTAAAAGGTGAAGAATTGGAAGAAAAAGAAACAAAAAGAGTTTCATAAGACTTGTTTACCATTTCTTTCATAAATATTGATGAATAAAAGCTGTGACTTTCCCAATCTTCTTTGAAAAAATTTTATTATTTTTTTATTTCTTTTTAATTTATTAAAATTATTTATACCTCACCCCCTACTTCCTACACCTGTTCTAGGCTAAATTATCTTAAATTTGTAATTAGTAAAGAAACTCTTTCTTTTTTTTTAGGAATAAATAAACATTTTATCTATTTAAAATAATAGCTCATCATACTTTATTCGAATTGTAATAAACAATACAAGTTAGCTTGTTCGGATAATACAATTACATCAGAAGAGAAATTTTTATTTTCAATACATCCCTAGACCAAAATATGCAAAAATTTGTATAGTTTTTGAGTTCTGTATAAATTCAGTTTTCTTTTCTTCATAACTTTCCTCCATTTTTTTTCTGGGCGATCTATTTGTCAGCACTGGAGGGGAAAGAAATCTAAATGATGCCTCATGCATCGAATTTGATGAAGTTCTGAGAAATGCATGGCTTACCAACTAAAAAACAAATTTCAGAAATAATAATATACGATTTCAAATTAAATGATACATTTACGTCTATTCTGTCTGGTTGTTACAATTTTCAAAGCATTAACAATTCAACTGCAGAAATATTGAATTAGCAATATTGAAATATTTTTATAATTCCTTTCAGCATATGCCATTCCTTAAAAAATGCACTTTTTGAGTTTTTTTATTTTTTATAATTAATTTTAATAAAGCAATGTGACATTATTTTTAACATAATATCTTAATGAGTTGAACTTTTACACTCTAGATGAACTTCGCTTCCCTTTTATGTTTTCTGATTATTATATATTATATTAGAATTATTATTATTATTATTGTATATGTATTATTGTATATTTATCAGAATTGTTGTGAAGTTTAATATTAAAATTAATACCTTCAATACAATCAATAAGTAGCATTGAATTAAAAAATATATTACTCGGTTTTTAAAGGTATTCATGAGAAAGCAGATTAGATGGCATTATTAACTCCTTTGCCATATTTAATTATTTATCCATCGGTCTGTTGTTTAAGGTTCCTTTATGCTACTAAGGCTAATCGGACAATGCTACAATATGAGTCTTAAATTTTGCCTCTAATTAGGATTGGTAAATTTAACGAGTACCTGACATCGTACAGGCTCATGTCCTATCTAAGGGATCGTATATCTAAGGATTTTTTACTCTCTATAAATTCCTAAGGCCACTGCGGGACACGAACCCGTGACTTTTAGTATTGTAGGTTGCTATGGGTCTGATGTTTTATTAATTTCTAAAATTATCTGTTTGATAGGACAGAAATTTATTAAATATAAGTTGGCTAACCGCATCAATAATTTGAGGCCATGATTCTTGATGATATATATGTCATATGGTATCAAGAATTGAATAATTTTATCAATGTTTACAGTCCTGATCTTTAACAATTATGATAACCATAACACAGGGGTGTATATAAAGGAGTGGCTACGCCACACAAAATTGGTAATATAAAAAAAATTACGGCTCGTAATGTGAATTATGTAGATGAATCATTCGAAACCGACCAAAATGGCTAATAATGCCTTAGTAGCGGTACCAGGATCCCATCCGCAAATATTCACTCGTTATAAGAAAGTATGATAAAGTCGGACCCCTCCTGGTCATTGCTGTTCAGAAAGTTAATTCTATTAATTCACCCATGCCATTATACATCAACAATACAAAAATTAAAAGCTTATTAAACCATTTCGCTCGTTTTATATAATGTAAATGTGTGTGGAATTTTTATTCATTTTAATTAAAAAGCAAATGACTGCATCATCTACCAGCTTAATAATGTCCCCAAGAGAACCATGGTTCATTCCTAACATTCACCATGCACGCTCATGCACAAATGATGTTACAAGATTTCCAGTTTCATGCTTTGTTATTGATTCTTCTCTAAAGAATATATGAGGCGTTCAGTTTCAAAACCGGCTACATCCATTTTCAACAATTTTTCAGGACTGACCCAAAAAAGATCAATTAAAAAAATTAATCAATTTAGAAAAAAAAATTTTTGTTCTTTTTAGTTGTTTTGCTAACAATTACCTTTAAACAAAAATTTTTGACAACTCTTTATCACATTTTCTTTTTTAAATCTCATTTAACATAAAAAATATGTTGGATGTACCTGACTTTGATAAGAAAATATCAATTTTTGGTTAAATTATGAATAGACATTTTTTAAAAACAAATCTTTTTATGTAATATAAACAATATATACATGGTTTTTGTTTTTTAAATTTACACATTTTCATTTAAATCTTGATGTTGACCCACATCCATATTGGAATCATACATATTTACTTGGATAGGTGACATTGTACTGTCTATTACAACTTTGTAGAATTCTAGGATACCTATTGATCTCCAGTCTTCTCCATAATGTTTTTCTTAATAGAGTACCAACATCATCCAACTGTTTGGAGACATGGATACCATTTGGAATTTCGAAAAATTGAAGGTTTTCTGAAAAGTGAAGCTTGGATGAAACCGCTTTTGATAAGAAATGGAATCTTTAAGTATTGATTTTGGAAGGATCTAGTAGTCTTTTAAAAAAAAACGCGTCTAACACATTATTTCTAACATTAAAAACTTGAATAAAACGAAAAAAAATTGTTTTTTTGGAAAAAATGGATGTAACCAGTTTTGAAACCAAACGCCTCATATCTAAAATTATAGTAATAATGTAGTTTTATTACCTATTAAAGATTTCTTTAGTGCAATTTTTTTTTTTCAGAACAAAATATAAACCAATAAATGCTAAGTAATTCTATGCTAAGTAAATTTAATAAAAAAAAAAGTTTATTGATCGAAATCTCTTCCATCATAGGCATTTTTTGAAGTAAAACTTTACATATCCTGCATTCTCATAAAATTTTTAATAACCTTGTTACTGAAAAATAATGTCATACTGCTATGAGCTCATATTATAGCTTTTAAACTATTTTAGTTTAATAGTTTTTTCTTTGATACAATATTGATTCAAATGAATAATTTTCAGCCCATCGACACAGCCCTTCTCACCAACGGCTCACCCCTGAACCTGTCGTGGAAAAAGATGAAGGGATTTCAGATGAAGATGATCCATCAGAGCTCAAGATTCTTCTCGAGCTAAATGAACAGGTACGTTCCGATGAGTTGTCTTTTGTCACATGATAAAAAGTAATGATATCGCTATGGTGTTTTGATTAGGAAGCATCGGTTCTCAGGAGAAAAGTCGAAGAATTGGAAACTGAAAGGGATCACTTGAAGAAGAAAGTAAAGGAACTTCAAGAGAAGGTCAGCAGCAAAGCTTCCGAAGCCAATAAGCGTGCGATGATCCAACAAGCAGAACCAAAGAAATCTAATGGTGTCTATGAACAAAAAATTAAGGTAATTTCCATTGATTTTCTTTCTCATTAAATTGAAAAATTTCGTTTGAAAAAAATAAATAACTATTATCTTTTTTTTTTCAGGTACTGGAGGATGAAATGAGCGAGTTGAGAAAAAAACTGATAGAAAAAGAAAGGGAATGTGAGCGACTTCATGCGGAGCTTACTATCGCTCCCAAAAAAGTCAAAACTATGCAAAAGAGCAAGTAAGACCTTGCTGGATTTGAACAATTAATATTTGTGTTAGTGCCTTCAGCCTCAAAATAAACTTGCTACAGTAAACCCTCGATATAGCGAACTGGTAGGGGGTTTGATATTCAGAGTTCGCTATATCGAGGTTCGTTATAACCGAGGATTTTTTTTTTTAGCCAATGGCCGCACTAATTTTATCATATTTAGAATGAAATTCATTCATTACATAATGTAATTTATTTTTATTTAAACTACATATTAAATAAACAATGAGATTCATTAATTTACCTACCAAGTTCACTTGAGAGTTCTTTAGCCTTAACTTATTATTCGAATAATAAAGAATGGTTAATAAGAGGATCTAAGATTGGTATTTGAGATCTCATTTGTTTAAAGCAATTTATCATTTTTTTCCAAATATTCATGAGCCGCAGAGCGCAGTCGTTTATTTGATGCTGAAGTTAATCCATGGGCTGCTGTTGAATCTATTTTATCTTTGTTGTTTATAATGGTTGACAATGTTCATTTTGGAATTCCATATTTTTCTGCGATGGTTTTCTTACTTAGAATTCCCGATTCAATATCCTGGAGAATTTTTAATTTTTTCTCGATTGATAAGGATTTACGTTTGTGACACACGTTTACCAACGAACTCATTGTGTATTAAAAAAAACACTATAAACGACTGCAGCACACTGATTCGAATAATACAGAGGTCGAAAAAAAACTGAGCTAGTTTTGAGAAAAAAGTCAATGGAATCAGAGAGAGAGCAAGAGCAAATCGGATTAGTTAAGAATAAAAAAACACTCAATTCTAGAAACTTGAGCTACTTCGTCTTCCCGCGCTCATTCTACGTAATACAGTAAAAAAAAATAATAATAAAAATTCTAGCAGTTCGTTATAACAGAATATAATAATTCTTAGGCATCAAATTTAGTTTGTAGTTCGCACTAAGTGAGGGATTTCGCAATACGAGGGGTTCAGCAGAAATATAATGGTAATTTTGGGGGATAGTATTTTGGTTCGCTATATCAAGGTATTCGTTATATCCGAGTTCGTAATAATGAGGGTTTACTGTAACAACGTTCACCTTCAAAGTTTACTGAATTTAATAAGAAAAATCAAGAGTTATGTGTAAAAAAAAAAAAAAAAAAAAAAAAAGTATCAAATAATTGTAGGTACTTGGTTACATTCAATACAGCTTTCAGAAGCTATTTAAGATCAAATACCTACATAAAAACTAAGGGCACTTCATACTTGATAATTCACGATGCTACTTCTAGGCATGGCACCATTCAGTGAGGCCCAGACCTTAACTGAAATAGACCCTTTTGTGGCTTTATTTATTTTCAAAAAGCGAGTTTGAGTCGAAAGCTGGGATCTATTGAATATGATCATACTTTTTAACTGAAAAAGATACAATTTGATCAAGCTTATATTACAATAATATATCCCCCCCCCCCCCCCCGAAATAGGCCATGTCCAGAAGCAGCATAGTGAAAGCTTTACCAAACTAAGTTATGTCAAATTAATTTTTTATGGCGATGTTGGTATGAGTTAAGTATTACAAGGTCTCTACTTGTCAAATGATACAAACAATTATTTTATGCTGAAAACATTGAGGCTATTCTTTCTGTCTCTTTCATAATCAAGCAATTATCTTGATACAGTTATGTATTTTATATTGAATAATAGAACCATTTATTTTATCGTATTAAAATATTCCTTAACATATTACTGTAAAATGGGGGAAATTTATTCATTAGTAGTAACATAATTCAAGAAATAGAATAAGTTCTTAGTTCAGTAAGCAAAAACTGATGAAATTACTGCCATAGGAAGGGCTTATCTATGAAAATAAGGTTAGATCTAAAAAAAAAAAAAAAAAAAAAAAAAAAAAAAACTATCTGTATCAAAAAATTACAAAAAAAGAAAGTTTTTATCTGAAAGAGATTTCTTTCTATTTTTTTAATAATATTACTTTGGTGTAAATTTTTTCCCATCTTATCATACATCATAAAATATTGAATATAAATATGGGAACTTTATTAAAAACCATTGAAGCAGTAGAGTCTTATTTTCTATTAGACTGCATTATGATTTATAGGTCTCTTGATGGAGATCAGCAAACTGTCGATCTGAAAAGACAGCTTCAGGTAGTTGAAACGGAAGCAAGTATTCTTCGTACCAAGACATTAAATCTGGAAACAGAGAATGAAAAGTTGCTTTCTGAAAATAAAAAGTTATCTCTAATCGCTGCATCAAAAACCCGTTCTAGCTCAGTTGAAAGAACTTTGAACGAATCCAAATTGGCAACTTTAGAGAAGCAGCTTGAAGAAAGTAACAAAAAGGTATTACTTTGAATATTAATACCATTCAAAAATAATGTTTTGTACTAGGCGATGGTTTTTGTAAATATCACACCACTTTAGAACTTTAATTGGTGTTCTTGATGAAAAAAATGTTCTTACTCATTGCGAATGATAACATAAATTGAGTACGATATGTTAATATGCATGGGTATTAACTTTTGTGATTAAAAAAAATTGTTTCATGTAAATTTAAACATTTAATTTTTAAAAAGACTTCTATCTAAAAGTTCCTGTGTTAAGTGACTGGCTACTATGACTATTAAGTCGTAAATTAGTCAATATGTATATTGAGTTATTTAAGAGTGCTATAACAAGAATGGTTACACTAAATATTTCTAATCCACATTAAAATCACAAAGTCTTTAGTTTTTAGATTTAAAAAAATTTAAATATTTCTGATGATGTTTAATAATTTCTTTCACAGATAAAGGAATTAGAGAGTGCCAAGAAAACACCAACTGCCAAATCCGATGGTACAAGTACAGTAGCAGAAGTGGAAAAGTTAAAAAATCAGTTGAAGAAGGTAAATTTGCCCTGTTCTACTCAGCTTCAAAGATAAATTTTTTATTAATATTAAAGAAATTCTGCAAGAACAGATTTAGATGTAAATCATAATAATCTTTCGTTTAACACATAACAATTCCTGAACTTATGTTTCATCAAGAATTTGTTAGGTATATACATTGAGTTTATCATGTAATTTAATGCAAGGTATTTTTCCAGGCTGAAAATGAGAAGAAGAAAGTTGAGGAAACGCTGCAAAGGCTCAAAGAAGCTGCTCTAGCAGATGCAGTCAAATTTTACAAATCACGAACACCCAAGAAGCCAACTGATATAACGACAAAACTACAGTTGAAGAAGATGGTCGATGATCTGGAAAGTGAAATCGGTGAGATATTTAAGCTAGAGGAAGGTTTGGTTGAACTTTTAAAGATTATTAATTTAGGAAATACATTTTGCAGCTGAAATAATAGTTCTTTTGAATAAGGCTGGAGAAAATAATAAGCAATTATCAGAAAATCAAAGCAGTGCAGCAAATGATTCATTGATAGGCGAACTTGATGAGGCCAAGTTAAAGTTTGAAACATTGATAAAAGAAACAAAAGAAGAATGTAAAAAGAAGGATTCAGAGATCGAAAGACTGAATAATATGATCCAAGATTTAGAAAGTGGTAAAATATATTTTTATATTTTTACTTTAAAAATATTTTTTGTATGGTTTCCTTTACATTTTCTGATTCAATCCCTATTATACTAGATAAATTGAAAGCTCTCAGGGAAAGAGATGCAAGTAAAACTAAATATGAAAAGGAAATTGAGAAACTGAAGGATAGCAAGATGGAGTTAGAGAAGCAGAGAACTGCAGCAAAAGAAGAAATAGATAAATTAAAAAGTGATATCAGTGAGTAATTAAATAAAACAATTTCTACTAAATTGTAATGTATTATTATCTCCTGTCTAAAACAAAGAAGGTAGTCGTCAAGTAATCTACAAAATCTATTTGCCTGTTCATTGTTTCAGAGGCTAGTGCTGTTTTGCAGACTGAATTACAAGACTTGAAGAAACAAATTGAATCGCTTAATAAGGATTTGAAGAAAGAGAAAGGCTTGACGGCAGATCTGAAGGCAAAACTTGAGGCGGCCGATAAGACAGCGCAAGAGAGCACAAAATTACAGAAAGAGGTTGTTATTGTTTTCACTTTAAAAATTTACGTTTTTAGTTATTTTAAGTTATACATGGCAGAAGTGCATCATGTTCAGCGTCTAATTTAATTATTTTTTCAATTAAGTAAAAGATACATTTTCAAATTTCAATTCTGCAAATGATGTTGATATGCTGATATGTCTCAAATAAATAAAATCACACATTTGTCAAAAATATTTTTTCTTTTTAAAAATACAATATATAAATAACCAGTGACCATGAGTTATGATAAAAATGTTGATTAATACAAACATATACCTTCTCCAATAATAAAGTGCACATAATAGATCGACAGTTACCTGTATTACATTTGTTGGCATAATTGTGCATCAGTTATAGTGGCTTATTGGACTATGGATGATATCCACAATATTATCCGCATGTCGCAGAATCCAATAATTTGCAAATGATGCCGATATGTCGATTGGTCGATCCCCAGATCTCTTAAGAAATTTCAAAATTATAATTTTGCTTCAGATACAAATTTTCAGTGGTCCTTTTAATTTAATGTTTTTTATCTTCTTTTTTTGATTTGTTTAAGTTAAAGTGTTTTTTTTTTTTGTTTTTTTTTTAAAGATTTCTGAAAGTGACAAAAAAGTTGAAGCTTTGGAGAAAAAAATATTAGAAGTGGAAGAGAAGCTGAAGAGGTCTGAAAAACTTGCCTCGTCTAAAAAAGAAAAATTGCTGAAACTCGAAAAAGAGGTGATTAATATTTGAAAAATGTCAGTTGATTTAAGATTGGTAAAATGGTTTAATTATGATCAGTAATGAATATTATCTGAATTATAATAATTTTATTATTTTTGTATGTTTCAACTTTTTAATTTGTCAGTTTGCAGAGCTTAATAAAAAATATACTTCTTTGGAAAAAAATAATGAGTCTTTGTCTATCGCCAAACATGAAGTTGATGCAAAGTTTGAAGAAGCTGAAAGAAAACTAAAGAAACTTCAAGAAGAATTAGAAAGCAAAAATTCAGAAATTAAGAAACTGGTATACATCTAAAAAAAATTCCTCAAATTAGAACAAATAAGATGAATGATTTTGAATTTCTGTTAAAAAAAAAAAATTATCTTAAATTTGTGTAGGAACTGGCAGCAAAGAAGAAAGAGAAGCCAACTAAGGCTAGCGATTCAAATGAAAATCAACAGGAAATAGCCAATGCCAACAACACCATTAAAGATTTAACTATGAAACTTGAGAAGGTCTATTATCTAAAACCAATTCTCTCATCTATACCAAAAACTTTATTTTGATGAGACTAATGCTTATTTGTTTGTAGGCTGAAAGGATGATAAAGGAGAAGGAAGAAGAATTGAAGAAGAAAGAAAAAGAAATTGAAGATTGGGAGAAGAAGACAGCTGATCTGGAAATGGACTACCAGGTAATGAATAATAATTTAAAAGCAATATTAATTATAAATTAGATCAACAAGCTGTTCTCTTAGATACAGCATCAATAGGAAAAACAGTTTTGAAGCTTATTAAAGAGTGTTGGGCTCACTTTCATAACCGTCTAGTCAGTTCTCAACTTTCTAAGGCAAGAAACATGAAATAATAACAAGTTTTATTGCTTAAAATATAAAATTCATCAAAATTAGTTAAATTCAATATCAAGTATTTGATTTGTATCTTCATTTCAGTACCTTAGTTTGAACAGGTTTCAACTGAAATTTTTGGTGGTCTTGAGGCTCACCTCTAAGACATTACTTTTTTACTTTCACTTACCTATATATGTAATATATAGTAAGTGGAAGTATTGCGATCGTGAAAAATTTCGACTTCTGGTTTTCAACGGAAATACACGTTTTGGGACTCCCTGAGTCGAAATAACCAAGTCCCGCGAAATGGTCTGTGTGTGTGTGTGTTTGTGTGTGTGTGTGTGTGTGTGTGTGTGTGTGTGTGTGTGTGTGTGTGTGTGTGTGTGTGTGTGTGTGTGTGTGTGGGTGTGTGGGTGTGTGAACAGACTAGCTCAAAAACTATAAGCTGTGGGAACCTGAAATTGGGTATTTAGTGTAGGTATATGCCCGCGATGTGACAGCAAGAATTTCATCAAAATTGCTCAAAGGGAGGGGGTACTTTATTTAATAAATTTTTACGTTTTTTTCGATTTTCTCAAAAATGGCTCTAAAGATTTTGATTAAACTTGATATTTGATGTATTAATATGCCTGAGATATGACTGTAAAAATTTCATCAAAATTTATTAACCGGAGGGGGGACTTTACTTAATAAATTTTGTATCACTTTCAGGTGTTTTTTTTATTTACTCAAAAACGGCTTTAACGATTTTGATCAAACTGGGTATATGATGTATGTATATGCCCGAGATACGACTGTAAAAATTTCATCAAAATTTATAAACCAGAGGGGGGACTTATCTTAATAAATACTTAATAAATTTTGTACCAATTTCACGTATACAAATTTTTTATTTAATTAAAAACGGCTTTAACGATTTCTGAGAAGTGTTCCAACGCTGTTAATTTGAGAAGTGGCGATTAACAAAACGCATTAATTTCTAATCGTAAGTAAGTTGGTAAGTGAAAGTTGTGTGTTGCGAGCACGCACCAGATTTTTTATAAAAAAAATATTTAATTTCACTTACATCCCTGTCAATTTCATTTTTAATTACTGGGCCTGTAACCGTATTTTAACTGTAAAATCAAGGATAAAGAATTTTTTTCTTAAGCAATTTTCATACATTAAACCAATGCTATGTAGATAATATAGAAAAATTAAAGGTAGAGAAGTTTTAAATTTTTTTAAACCAATGTTCTGATTTATGATATTACTACTTTGTAAATAAAATATTTACATTGGCTAAATAATTGACTCGATTGACTTGACTTGACACATTTGGAGGAATACTACTACAGATCATTAATAACTGTTACATTAATATTACTACAGTGATTAATGACTGTTACACTTTCCTCTCTTAAAACGACTTCTACACAATCAAGAGATTATTTTTATCTTGCCTGTCATCTTCTTTCTAACCTTATTCCGTGCTGCTTAATAAAAGAGATGAAGCAGTTGCCAAGGGAACGGACCATTGTAGCGTTACTTGTTGTTCTCTGCTGGCTTAGAGATGATTGTTGTCTCAATTAATTATCGATACATGCCATTGTATCTTATATTAAATTTTTTTTTTTTTTAACTTCTCTAACTTTTTTCGAAATCAATGCATATTTTCATAATATTTTTTTTTTTTTTTTTATCAATAATTTATTCAGCTCTTCTCAGGATATTTCTGAGCAATTTTTATGATATTCGATTCCTACAAAAATAAAATATTTGAAGTATATAGCTTTAATAAATATTACCAGTTTTAGTTTTTTAATTGTTAAAATATAAGGTACACCAAGGCCTTCTAAATTATATTTCCTAAACAGATTAACATTAAATTAAGATTCCAATAAAATAAAAGGGTTCATGAAAATTTTAATGTTCTATACATTTTGTCCTATACATGCTGTTTTGATTTGATTCTGTAAATTTTGGTCTAAATGGATTATCAACTTTTTACCATGGATAACATTATTTACAATAAAATATAAATATTTTTATTTATTTACCTTGATTCATATTTTTGAGCAGGGCTTTATTATTATTTTTTTTTTTCTAATTTCTAAGGCTCTTAAATTTTTAATATTTATATATTTTTTTTTACATTTTTAAATATTTTTTTAAAATTTCTATTTTATAAAATATTAACAAAAACCATTTTTTTAAGGAGTCGCCCGGAGGACAGTTGGTAGGTTACTTTAAGATACAAAGTAATGAAATGCCTTTTTTTATGTTGTTCACACTGTCAGTGTTTTAATATATGTGCAAATTATTTATTATGAATGTTGCATTATGTTAATAAAATAATGGCAATGAACGTGTTCCGGATGAGTGCAGGCTCTGTAAAAACAAAATAAAGATGACTTGTGTTGGTGTCAGCTGAGGCTAAGAATTCCATTATTAAATCTCTCTCTACTTTAGATAATTATTTTTAAATATTTTGTACATTAAATTCATCCACCCAGAAGAAAGGAACAAGCCAAGATACTGTATCATAGGCACAAATATAAATATATATTAGTAAATCAAATATTATTGTTTGTTTGTTTTATGTCACTTTATGCCACTAAGGCTATTCAGACGGTGCTACAGTGGGAGTCCTAAATTTTGCCTATCCAGGTATAATTAGGATAGGGATCTTTAACGAGTACCTCACATCGTACAGGCTAGGGACCTCCATTTTACATCCTATCCGAGGGACGGCATAGCCAAGGATTTTTTACTCCCATTAAAAAATCCTAGTGCCACAACAGGACGCGATCCTGCGACCTTTAGTATTGTAGGATTCCATGCTAACCACTATAAAACAGGTGACCCCAAATCAAATTTTAACTTAATCATTTATTATTTTTAGATAATTAATTTATAATTTTAAAACAATTTTATTAGAAGATAGAAGATTTGACTATCCGCATATGCAGAGGACCTGGGTTCGATTCCCGGCCGTGGTCGAATCTTTTATCTTTTAATCAAATTGTTTAAAAATTATAAATTATTTATCTAAAAATAATAAATGATTTAATTTCAACATATGATGTATAACTTTGAAGTATGTCAATTAGATCCCGTTGTCCAGACAATAGTTCAGCCTACACTACAATGTGGCGAGACTTAGTGGGAGTGGGGCACAGAAGAGAAAAATTCAGTTGGGTTAGCTCAGTGGTAAGAGCACTGCAACAGAGGTGCAGAGGACCTGGGTTCGATTCCTGGTCGTTGTCGTATCTTTTTATTTTATAATTAAATTGTTATTCAGGTATATTCAGGATAACACAATTTAAGCATACCAGCGCATCAAAAAAATGGATGTGCTGCCATATTTAATTTAAATTGAGTATCCTGAAGATGACTGAATAGGCAAAAATTTGATCTGCTAATATATATTCATGTACGAGACTGTTTCTTGGCCTGTTCCTTTCTTCTACTTAAGTTTGAATCAATTATGATTTTGCTTACTACTTGGTTCTCTCTAAGCCTTTTTCTGATACCTGCGACTTCTATGGGCAAAGAAACTACTAACGTTTCTTATGTAAATAATTCATGCTTTTGGTGTCTGTGACGGTCAAGTTTATTAACTAACATTACATGCATATCAAGACATTCATCATTATCTGTGATTAATTTTTTCATTTTGAAAAACTTCAAAACAATTTAAAAAAATAATAATAATAATTAATTTGTTCAGTGTTTTTAAAAGGAAATGATTCATATGAAAATGATATTTTATAACCAATCCACCTAAAGGAATGAAAACTATGTATGAACATAACAAAGGATTAAAAAAAAAAAAAGATTGTGTAACTGTGTATTAATTATATCATTAAGCGTTAATATTTGCTTATTTACTCAGCATCTATCATACTAATGCTTTTAAATAATAATCTGTCATCAACTATTTGTAATAAATTTACTTGAATGATTTAGGCTAATCGCAAATTAATGGACAGATTAAAAGCAAATCATGAAAAAGAATTGAGAAACAAAGATACAGAGCTTGCTCAGCTCAAGTCTAAAATGTCTGAAGGAGGACAAATGAAGGAACTGAGGGAGGAACTAGAAGCAAAAATTGAATGTAAGCCAAATATCGTGTTTCTTTCTAACTATCAATAGTTGTTCTTATTCATTTTTTTATTTATATATATTTATTATTAGCATTGGAGATAGCACTGGAGAGTGAGAGGCATGAATACGACGAACTAACAAAACGTTATGAAGAGCTAGAAGAAGAGCACGTCGTGATGAAGGCTACTCTCGTTCAAGAAAAAGAAAAAATACAGTGGTAAATAATTAATTCTATTAAATCCAAAGATACAGAAAAATTAAAAAGAGATTTTCATTATTTGGATCGTTAATGTTTTCTATTCTCTTCTTGTCTTACTAAAAGTTTTGCAATTTCTCTTTTAATTGTCTAAATTAGAAAATTCTAATAGAGACAATTATAGAAGCTAGGAAATATTGGAACAAAACATATATATTATTTGAACTATATTTAGGGTAAACCGTACAGTTATTGGCACCCTTAAGACTACATTTCTGTGGTTAAATTAAAAAAAATACTTTTTATGAAGGAATCCCATTGAAACTTCCTATAGCTCCTCTTTATCTATCCTTATAAAGACTCAAGAAGTTTTTTTGGGTCAAAAGTTCAATATTTTTGCAATATGGCAATAGTTATTTTTAAAAGTGCCAAATCTAGTTATTGGCACCCTGTGGATTTAATTGTGAAATCTTCCCTATGGTTAGTTTGTTAAAGTCTTATTTCATAGATGATTTAGATGACCATTCAAACATTAGACTCATATATCTTGTAATAAAATTAGGAATTGTTTACCTATTTCTTTAAGTTAAAGTTAGGGTGCCAATAACTGTACTGAGTGCCAATAACTGTATGGTTTACCCTATATAGACTTTTCTGAGTATTTATCAATAAGTTTAATTTGTTTATTTTTTTTTTACGAATAGGTCAGTCAAAAAGAATGTGGTAAGCCTTTACTAATATAACTTAATTACAAGAATTTCTTTTTACATTTCAATTTATTATGGCATTTTAGAACCAACACAGATATTAAATTATATTATTTGACAGATTGGTGATTACTACGGTCCATATTAAAGTGTACTTATATAATTTTTCTAAGCCTCATAGAGTCTTAATCGAGAGCTAGTTTTTTATTTCTTAAAATATGAAAGCAAATAAAGCCATTTATATATTTGGTGGTAATTGCATATTTTGGTTTGCCCATCATTCATATTTAGCAAACAAGGAAAATTCTTATTAAAGAAGAAATTGTAACAAGTAGCTGAAAGGAAGTATTTAAAACTAAAATTCAGGTAATCAGTTAATACAAAATGGCGCGTGATGGAAGTTATTGTTAATATAAGTTTTACTATGAAATAAACCTAAAGTTTTGAATTTTATTTATTATTCCAAATCGATAAATATTTTTTTCATCAGCCTCTCTCTTCATTCTGTTCTTAGCCAACTTGTCAAAGCTGCGAATGAAATGGAAGAAGTCGAAACTGAGCTAAGGTCTCTGAAGGAATCGTACAGCATCAAGCAAGAACTCTGGGCTAAGGAGAAGCACAGATTAGAGGTGTCAAAGAAAATACAAAAATATATATATTTTTATCAAAATAATACTGAACAAACAATCATTTTTATGTTGAATGTTTCAGGACAAATCTAAAGATTGCGATACTCTGATTCTTGAAAAGTCGAGATTGCAGGCAATATGTGACCAGAAGCAATCGGAACTCGAACAGCTGAGAAAGGAAGCTGACAGTCTCTCCGAGCAAGCTAACTACATGAGGAAAGATGTATGATGTATTATTTATTACTTCAACACTTTAATTTTGGTGTTATAATTATTATTATAGTAAATAATAATAAATATAAATATTATATAGCAATACTGTATTGTATGATAATAAGTTTAAAAAATGAAGCCAGAATAGACACGTGGGCTAAAAGGCTTGCAGTACATAATCAAACTTAAGAAATGTCGAGAGTGGTTAGTACTTGGATGAGTGACCGCTCGAATGGAGCGACTGCCCAAAAGGGGGTGACTGCTTGAACAGGGTGACTGCCTGCCAATGAAGGCCTCGCACCCCCAAGTCATTGAGGAACAACTATTACAACCAACACATGATTGATACCCCAAAGATAGCGAGGTCATTTCATCGGCACTCATCCATCCAAATCCTAATCATGCTTGACATTATTTAACTTTGATTACCTATTGCAAGCGCTTTTGTCCACTCGACCAACCTGGCACCAAGAATTACATCATTACCTAATTAAAGCAACATTGATTATTTTTAATTCATTGCTTTAAATTGATCTTTAAAACCAATTTATTTATTTGTTTGTAACTGTATTATTTTTAAAGAATGAGGAACTAAGGCGAAAGATTGAGGATTATGAAAAACTTGAGAAAGTTCACAGAAATGTTTCCGGTGACATGACATCTTTACAAGCAGAACTTGATGAATACAAGTCAAGGTAAATAGCTCAGCATTTTGGTAATGTTCATTTCCATGTTAGTAATAATAAATGTTGAGTAGTAGTATTTTTTTTATTTTGAGAATTAGATGTTTCTTCATTTTTTGTTTTTAAAAAAACTTTGTGCACTTAAAATACATTAAGTCAGTTATCCTTTGTTTTTAAAATTGAATTTTATTTATCCTAGTACTATTTCTGTATAGTAACTGAATTGATTTAATATAATTAAGTTATAACCAATTATTTTACTCAACGACATTCTATTCTTATAGTAATGTTCCAAATTGCTTATGTTCCACATTAAAATAGATTTAAATGTTTAACTTTATATTTATTGTTTTCAGATTAGCATTAGAAGAAAAATCAAAAAAGAAAGAGCTTAGTTCATTAAAAATGAGGTACGATAACAGACTTTCGATAATTACGGATGAACTGGTGAGCATGCAATCGCAAATGGCCAGGTACAAAAAAGAAAGAGACTCGTACAAGCATTTACTTGAAGCCGCTCGCAGGAATATCGCTGATCTCAAAGCTTCCGGCAGCTCTGTCAAATATACCACTGATGTAAGCTTCAACTTTATCCATAAAATATAATGTACTTTCAATATTATCATTACTATTATCAAACTAAAGCAATATTATTACTAACTTTTAGGAAACGGAATGGAGAAATCAAATCGCCATTCTTGAAAATCAAATTGCTTCCCTTGAGGATGAGCTTTCCGAAGCTAAATCAGAAACTTCTAGACTTAAGACTGAATTAATATCAGAACGTTCACAATGGGAAGTGAAGAACTCTGAATTAGTATCAAGACTGAACGAGGTCAGTATTACTCAAGTTTTTGTTTTTATCTATTTGATTTATGATACCTCAAATTGAAAAAAAATATACATAATTTTTCTTTTGTTTTTCAGCTTGAAGAAGAAAGAATCCTCAGTAGTGGAAGAACGAAAATAACTGGAACAAAAACAAGAATGGAACTGGCGTGGCATAAGGAAAGGGAAGAGCAGCACAGGCTCTTACAGGAGACGTCTACTTTGGCGAGGGACCTCAGGCAAACGTTATTCGAGGTTCATTCATTTCTTCATATCAATATATATTCAATAATTAATATTCATATTTATCATATTTAATTTTTTTTTTTTTTAGGTTGAAAGGGAAAGAGACAGGGAAAGACTTGAAGCCAAGAGGAAGTTAGACCAACTGAAAAAATCCAATGAAGAAGAACAGGAAGAAATAAGGAAGAAGTTGAATGAAGTAAAATATTTTCATTTATTAATAACTTTAATTTGTAGTTGTTATTTCGAAGAGCTGGACTTAGTACTTTATTTAAACTGTCCTCAATCTTTCAGTGGAATCCTTGGCCTCTGCTTTACCTGACATCTTTTTTCAATAATTAGTTTTTAAGGTCAAAATAAATAAAGTTTTAACAGACTTTATAGTAAAATCTATCAAACTTAAGATCATATATGGACTGAATTTTATTGGTTTTGTGAAAATTTAATAAAAAATTTCGCAATAGCAGATTGTAAACAAACTGACATCTGCGATATTCTTAACCTGACGCACTGATAAGACCTACATTTTTTTTTATATTTGTCAAAATTGAAATACCTTAGAGTAATACTTTTGAAGAAAGTAGTGCAATATTAACAAAACTTTTATATTATTTTCATTATTTTTTATTTTATACAACTGAATAAATTTTCTCCTGAAAAGGACCTCTTTATGTGGCCCCAATCTCTACTGAAAAAAAACTGCTGTGGTTTGTAATCCCCTTTGAGTGAGCGAAAATCAAAAGCTAAGATCTAATAATTATAAATCAAGACCCTTTTTAACTGAAAAGGATGCAATCAAAGTTTGCATCATTTTCCCCATCACATCCATTCCAATTAAAAATGGCCGTAAACAGCTTTCTCCACAACCTATGCTTACTCTAAAGGGATAAAAAATCTTTTCAGGAAAAATTAAAGACATGAGTATAGGAAGGTGATAACTTCTTTCACAAATTAAGGGCTTTATTTGTTGTGCATCTTTGATAATACAGAAATCTATATTCAATAATAAAAAAAAAAAATTATTTAAGCTGTTCCGTAACACAATATTTCTACTTGTTCAGATGCAATGTGACTTATTAGAACTGAGGGATGCCCATGCCAAGTTAAGGACTACAAATGAGAAATTGAGGAGGGAGAAAGATAAACTTGAAAGGGAGAGAGATATTCTAAAGCAAACAATAACGATAAAAAATAACATGGAGAAGGAAGAAGAACGTCAGATAATTAGCGTCGCCCAATTGGTAAGTGAATCATTTTGTAGCAGTGAAATGAGACAATTAACTTCATAAGGAAGAATTTTAATTGTTTCCTTATAAAATTAAACTTAGATTACCTTCCATTTCTACTAACATGTTAAATTTAGTCGTTTTAAGCTTGGTTAAACAATTAAAATAATAGTGAAACATCAACTTTTGGACTCATGCTGAAGGACTTAATGCACATTGCTGTTATAAATTATTATGGTGAGATTACAGTATCAGTATCGCTATAAGTATAAGCGAATAACTGAAAATCATTTTTTAGTTGTTTCAGTTTTCACCTGAGCCTTTGATATTTCTATAATCCTTTGATTCTTTGACCCTAGGTACTACAAATATAGCTTACATTTCCCAACACTTATTAAAAAAAAAAAAATACACCAAATTTTATTGTTCCACTCAAAATCACAAAAATTCATTGGCCTCTTCCCTTTCCTGTTACCCAGTAGACATAGGCTGAAACCATATACCTATATCGACAGATTCTCAAAGAAAAAAAAAACACATCAAATTGTCTGGATGCGGTTTAACAAATGTGTAGATGTCGAAGTAGAAATAAATAAATATTTCCATTCTGTATATTCAAAGTTTTGGATACTTTATGCCATTTATATTTGTATTTCTTATATTTTCTCATTAATCATATTTTTAAAATGAAGAATGAGCTATATTTCTCATTATTATTATTATTCTGAAATTAGGTAGAAGAACTGACGGTATTGGCTCCTGATTTGTTCCCGTCTAAGCCGAGGCCTCCAGTAGTAATGCCAACACCACCAGCTAGGCGAAAAGTAAGTCAAATAATTGGCTTAGGATAAAAATAGACAGATAAAAAATACACAATTTGTCAAATATTATAAATCAGATTTTTTACTTTAGGGACCTAAATCGAGAGAAGCTTCTCCAAACCTGGAAAGAAAAGACTATAGCAGAGGTAAATCTATTCATATAATGTACATTTTCTTAACTACTTATTTATTTATAAAATAATCTCTTCACTAATTAAAAAGTTTTTAGTGATGTAATATTTTAGGGTCTTTTTTACTTTAGGGGTTCCATAGTAACATGATCACTATTTGAGATAACAGTTCAGATTATTCCACATAAAATAAACTTCCAATATCTCCTTGGTGATTTCTACCTTAGTTTTGTTTATGTGGGAGGTTACACTGAAAACCATTTTCTTCTAAATTAAGCAAAGATGAATTTAATTCAACTTAGTGGTGCTCTTCAATCTGAAAAGACTGCAAGGCTCTTCAAAGGTACGCTTTACTACACAAAATAAAAAATAAAATAGAATGTGGGACAAAAATGAGCCATCTTGACTCATATTTATGCGAGTTTGTTTGGAAGAGGCGATATGAAAAAGATGACTTATTCGAAAGGATGTTAAAATCAATCAAAAAGTTTTGGCCGCCTTGTTAATTCTAGTTCTAGTTATTGTATGTTAGTGTGAAGAAGTATTTCCATCTTAATAAATGTTGTTTACGTTCTTAATTTTATATTTTTCAAACATATGGCATTGATAAATAATATAATATCCAAAATCATAGTTACTGTAAAAAGTAACTGGTGCCCCTAAAGTAAAAAAGGCCCATATTTTATTTTAAATTCTCGCATTTTGTGAAAAAGTAACAATTAAAAAAAGAAAAAATGCTGGAATTAAGACATCAATTTTATTTTTAAATTTTTAATGAATAGTTGTATGATTTGTAGAATGGGTGTGAGTTGGACAGGGGGATACCTATATCTTCTGTATTATATAAAAGTTTTATTTTGCTAGCCTGCTGCTGCCTGGTAGACAAGCACAGTACTAGTTGTGCTTAGGTTTGCTTGATAGGATGTACCCTCTAGTAAATTTTATCATATTAATTATTTTTAAGCTCATTTCCGGTGTTGCCATGTCAATTAATTTGATGTTTTATTTCAGTTATTGTTTTCTAATATTTTGTCCTAGGACTATATCTAATAGGAATATCATGCAGTATGATAAAGAAATGTTAAAAAAGAATAAGTGAATCCCAGCTACTCAACATCCATCCCATTTTAACCTCCTTGCCATTTCATCATGAGATGTAGACTAATCATTTTCGATAAACAGTTCTTGATCACTACTTACTTCTATGGTCCTAGATCACCCCAGCCACTGTTCAGAGGAATTTTTCTCAAATCTTTCATTACTTGTCATCACCTTTTTACTGTATATCTTAAATGTCATGTATCATGTATATAACAGTAATTTTTATTTTTTGGAAAATCTGACTATAATCTATATTTATTATGCAAAGAAATAATGTAAACCGTAATATAATATTACTGAATTTTTCAGAATCATCTATGGGAAGAGATGATACTAAAAGCCAAGAAGTTCAAGAAATTCTAAGGCGGCTCACGGAAGCAGCGAATCAATTGAAAAAAGTTCAGCAAGAAGATAAAGCAACCCTTAGAAGGGCGTTCGGCTCCTACAGGTCCATTTACTCTCTTTTAATTTATTGTAATGATATTTAAATTTCCATCATTAGATAATGGGCAAAATTTGTAAAATAAAACAAAATAATGCCCTAGTAAAATAGTGTAAAATAATGCCCTAAATAAAAATACTGAAATGGCCAGCAGATAATGAGGAAAATGGGCCGGGATAGCCGAGCGTGTAGGAGCGCGACCCGCTGTTGCACGCTCGAGCCGAACGGCGGCGGTTCGAATCCGCCCTGGGAGGGTTGACTTTTATTTCGTGGAGGCCCCACGGAATAAATCTCGAACCTCCCACCATGGTTAGAATAGGTTGGTTACACCTCTAGAGTAACCCCCCGTATGCCACACATGGCCAGGTAGGGGTACCGAAAAAAAAAAAAAAAAAAAAAAAAAAAAAAAAAAAAAAAAAAAAAAAAAAAAAGATAATGAGGAAAAGTATTCACTAAAGGGGCAAGTGTAAGCGCATTCTATTAAATTGAAGATATACTTTTATAAAGATATTTAAAATATACCTATAATCATAAAATATAACTGTGCAATGTAAAAAAAAGTATCCATTATTATTAATAGAGATAAATTAAATAACCAGTTATCTAGTTTTTTGTTTTGTTTTTCAAAAATTCTAATATTTACTTATCGTTTTATTTTACAGGTCATCATCAATTGACTCAGATGGTGGTGGAAGTGATATATCGTCTGTAAAAAGAAGAAGTCTTCAACGAAAGCCAAGTGTCCTTCGGAAAAGCTTATCGTTAGAGCAGACCACCGCACAGGAGCAGGTATTTTTTTTTTTGTGACCTTTGCAATATTTACCCCTGTATACTCTTAAAATTGTGTATTTCATTGTTCTGATCTCTTTGAAACATACTGAATCGAGTCATCCTTTCTTATTGAATATTGGGCCTTCAGTGGTGTGTTTTGAAGGAGTGGTGGGAGAGAAGCTGTCCTCCATAAATTTCTTTTATTAAATAAATTTAATCTGGCAAAAACCTTCTACTTTTACTTAAATTTTAGTATTTTTATCACATAAATTCACCTTAACTTATGAATAATAATGTATTAACAAGCCTGAAGATGGAATCTGAAAGAATATTTATTTGATTTGATTTGTTTTCGGAGACTCATATAATCTTCATAATCAGTTGACTGATTATTTAACTGAACATTAGAAACAATAAACAATATGAAAAACTTCTTTTTCTTTTGAAATAATTTTTTTTTTTTTTTTTTGGTTAACAATGCTCAAATATAAAGGCTCCCCCAAGTGTTTGCACCTGCCTGATTTTTAAATGCTGCATATTATTTCTTAACCTTCCGCTGGGCGCTAAGACTTTTGTTACACCACTGGGCGCTAGCCTTTTTTTTTTGGCGTACAACTTTTGTTCTATTTCACTTTCCAATTGACTCTTAATGATGATTTTATTTACTATAATCACAAGATTGTTCATTTATGGGTAAAAAAAGTACAAATTAACAAATAAATTATATGAATGAAGTTGTGATGATGAATATGAATTTATTTATTATAAGATAAAAATTCACCTATAATATTTGATTATGGTTTACAATTAACTAAATCAATATTTCACATTCAAACGCGGTCATATTTTAATATTTAACAAAAAAAAATTATAAAAAATAATCTAATCAAAAAAATTATGATTGAATTCAAATGAGATATGACATCAATTGGAAACAACATAATATGTTATGTATTATTCCTATTACTAATAACATTTTTTAGTATCACAATACTCTATATTACTACTGTGTATGAGCAATGAGAATATATTTTATGTCAATTATAGGAATTAGAATAACCAATGTCAAATATCATTGAAAAAATGCTCCAAATGCTTTGCGCATGAGCATGTTTCTTTGTTACCAAAAAGTTTATTGGTTACACTTTTAATTTTTTATATGAAAGGAAATACGTAATTGAGTTATAAAGAAATAAAGACTTAACCGTTATTTATAAATTTTCTATAAAAAATAACATCCAAAATGGATGAAAGAAAGTTTTTTTTCATGTAAACTACAATTATATATACTTGTAAACATTTGTGTTTTATCAACAGCTATACTGATAAATAAAAATAAATAAAAATTTGAGAGAAAGAACTCCAATTCATAGTTATGTTTAGTTGAAAATTTCTATTACACCAGTGGGCGCTAGACGTACTACGGACGGCAGAGCAGACAATTTGTACTTCAATGCTCGCTATTCATCGTGCTTGCTGAACGACTGAGATCCACTTTTACCCTTTTATTGTAGGGGATGAATAGCAGGTAGAATAACTTGAACCCATAAAGTCATTGGAAATTCCCATTTCCTAATAATAGCCAAAACACCTATCTGCCGTCCAATGGACCAGCGCCCACTGGAGGATTAAATATAAGTTTATTTTAACTTATAATTTATTAAATTATTATTATATTTGACAAATTTATAAATATTATTTATTTTTCATAGCAAGTCTGGCAGATGGATGATAAGGAGGGAAGCATGACAAGTGTCCAGTCTTTCGAGGATTCCGAAAAGTTCCGTCAAAGTCTCTACAGAAGAGAAAACAGTTTAGACAGGTTAGGATATCTAATTTTAGTCAGCCTAAATCATTTTTCTTCTCCTCAAGTCAGAAAAATATGTTTTTAATATATTTTGTTTATACAGTCGGTTATCAGGAGGATCGACACAGAGTGAAATTATTCCCTCTGATAAGAAGAAGAAATTAGGGTTGTTTGGAAAGTTGAAGAAGCTTACTAAGTCCCGTAGCATAGATCAAGAGAGCGATGCTGGATCAACTAGCCAGGTACAAAGGTTATTCTTTTATCGAACAGTCATGTTCCTTCCAATGACAACATATGCAATCTTTCAAGTTTATTTTTAATAATATTCATTGGAACAACTAGAAATTGAACTAATACTTTCTTAGATATTAATCCTTTAAATTAATTTTAATTTCTCATTTTTAAGTATAAAAGATCTGGCTCATGTAAAACATTTCAATGTTTAATGATATAATTGGTCCGACTTTTTCAGATTTTTACAAAATGTAAATGAAATGTTTCACATTATACGTATATATGAGAAATGACTTAGTAATGTTTTCCTATTGACTGAATGAATTGGCATATCTGTAAGATCTATATGATAATTTTTATTAGTTATAAAATCAAGCATAAACTTATACAAATAATGTTAAAAAGTCAAGTTTAAGAGAGTCAAGAGCCTATTGACAACTAAGAAAAATCAGCTATCATTAAAAATATTTTCAGTTGGATCCAGGTTCGGACTCCAGCTTGAATACAGTTGATGAGAGAGTTGGAGGAAAGCAATTCAAAGACAAACTTAGCGGAATGTTTAGGAAATCTGGTTCTACCTCGAGGGGAAACAGGTAAATATTATAATTGAGCTAAATAAAAACTGTGCAAGTTTAGAAGATGATAAAAAATTAACTACACTGTGAAATTAATACTAAGATAATTATTTTTATTTAGACAAAAATAGAGGCCGAGTGGACAAAGGCACTTTGTTAGGTAATCGAAGTAAATCAACGTCGAGGGTAGTTAGTACTCGGATGGGTGACCTGTCGATGAAAGCCACGCAGTCCAAACCCCTTCCTCCACCACCCCCTCCCCTGGGCGTGATGAGGCTCCCGTCAGTTTCCTGGAGATGTCCCATTACAGGTCCTCCAAGGCCAACGGGGGTTGTATGTTGGGTCAACCAGCCGACTATGTAAAAAATTACCGGATCACGAAACTAAAATGAGGCAGCTAAAGATCTCCAATGTCTGTGAGCCGAAAAAAAAATGAATAAATAAAAATAATGTTCGTATAGATAAATTTCAAAACAAGAAACTTTTTTTTTGCTGAGGAACAAGGAACTGCTGTTCATATTCATACAAGTTAAAACTTACTATTACTGTTTTACAGTAAGTTTAAACATGAAAACGGGGCTCATAGTCTTTCACATAGGATAAGGTTGATTATTGAAATTTTCTTATTTACCAAATGAAATAAACTGTGGTCATTTACAGGAGCGAAAGAGGGGGAAGTCAAGTAGAGAATTTAATTGTTTAAATTTAAAAAAATAAATGAACTGTACCCAGTAAATATATTTAAGGTTAAAACATACATTATGATGCCTAATAGCGAGTTATTCCCTAAAAAATCAATAATGGAAGTACCATCTTGGAAATGTCAAAGTTGAGTGGATTAAATCAAAAGGGAGGTCTTGGGAAATTGGGTTTGGTTGGGGGTCAGTGATTGGAACCTTCTCATTGAACTTTCTTGTTTAAGCTATTAACATTATTATTACCTATTAGAATTCTTGTTATTCTAATAGGTAATAATAATAACAAGAAGTCTAGTGTTTGTAAAACAAAGAATTTCTCAAAAAAAATATTTTTTTTTTCTTAAAAAATGGAGGCTTTTCTATTAATCTTTAATAATTAGTGTTAATGTGAAGTTTAGTATGTTTTCAAACTAATGAGATCAGGTCTTGTTTTCATTGCTGCATATGGTCTTTCATATCGGTAAGTACTCAACTTCAACAATGTATTTTTAAAAACATTACATTTAGTGAAATCTTATTATTTTTTCCAATTTTAAAAACACCTTATACAAGAGTTCATTATGTCATTATAAGGTCTTATATAGAACAGGATCAAATGGATTTTTTTATACTTTAGACTTATTGTTTTTGAATCCTATCTCAATACACGATGTAGAGCTGTACGACTCACGATCTTTACATTCTAAGAGTTTGAGCAATTCGGTTAAATTATTTTTGTAATAGTTACATTTTGATGAGTCTTCTTTTTATACTAAATATCGATGGGTGTACCTGGTATGAACAATCTTGATACAAGAACCTCTTAGGCCATCGTCACTCTAGCATTCTAATCTACCTTTTCATTCCCAACAATCAGCAACGACCTTGCAGACATAACCTCAGCTTTTTATATGTATCAAAGTGCAGTGAAATATGTTTAATGTGAAAATAGTTAACACAGAATAATAACACAAACTCCCTTGTATTTTCATGATTCTTTTTCTCTTAATACGACAAAAAATTGCTTAATGCAAAAAGTTTTGGCTTCCTGGAATTAACAAAATACAGAAAATACCGGCCGTGTCAGAAGGAATTAAGAGGGTTTGAAATGAAAGAGAGGCATTGCCTTTGCTTCATATGAAAGTATGTGTGCTGACTTGAATTTGAAATACAACATCGGGATAGAAGGTGAGACAAACCAATGTTGTTTAACAAACTCTCCCTCATTACAACCTCACTCCTTCCTACAAGTTTCTGTTTTATTGATTTTTATTAATTGCATGTTCACATACAAATGTACGTAAGCAAAATGTACTGTAATATTAGCAATTATGTCGAGTGTATATAACTTTTGTAATATTCTGTAACACAAAAAAAATATTTTAGTAGGGTAAACCATACAGTTAATGGCACCCCAACTTTAACTTAAAGAAATAGGTAAACAAGTCCTAATTTTATTACAAGATATACACGAGTCTAATGTTTGAAGGGTCCTCCAAGTCATCTATGATGTAAGACTTTAACAAACTAACCATAGGGAAGATTTCACAATTAAATCCACAGGGTGCCAATAACTAGATTTGGCACTTTTAACAGTGAATATTGCCATATTGTAAAACTATTGAACTTTTGACCCAAAAAAACCTCTTGAGTCTTTATGGGGATAGATAATGAGGAGCTATAAGAAGTTTCTATTTGATCCCTTTATAAAAAGTATTTTTTTAAATTTAACCGCAGAAATGTAGTCTTAACGGTGCCAATAACTGTACGGTTTACCCTACCCTCAATTTATAATTTTTTTTATGATGAAATTTTAAAATTAAGTAAATGAAAATGTGAAAGTAGTTGAAAGGTGAATGAAGTATAGTTGTTGTTTTTATAGACTTTGATGCATCTATATTTTAAAATCTCGGAGAATAATTTATTTCTCATTTCTCAATGAATAATTATCATAAAAAATACAGCACACTTTCATTCAAATTATTCAGGAATTAAGAAATTTCAGAAACTGGATGTTTGCAATATATTTGTTTTATAATCAGTGTTTGAAAATTAGATATATTTACAATAGAAACTAATTTTTCAGCCAGGAACGTAGTTTAAAACCTTCTGCGACGGCTAAGAGCAGAGATTCAACTCAGCGACCACTAGTCAGTTCTGTAAGTGGTTATTTAAAATTTTTATATATATTTATGCAAATATATTTATAATATTAAATATTGTGTGCTTAGCCTGCCGATTCGACATCGAGGACGGTCACCCAGAAACCTCCGAACACAGCTCCAGTTCAGCGAAAGATGAAGAAATGAAAACGTGTATGAGGAGGAGCGAGCTGTTTAATTTTATACCTGTTTTATAAAAAATAATGGAAAATCTGTGTTCACATATAATTAAAAAATCTCAACTTAAATAATAAACATAAATTGTTTATTTATGGTGTTAGTTCTTGTTAATTTTGATATTTGTATGTTGGTATTTTGCTGCCCTTCACACATATGAAATCAGATGCCAGTAGGAGAATAGAATTTTTTTTTTTTTAAATTTTGATATTTATTTTGTTTTCATTGTATGTAATTGTTTAATTGCAAGAGTTGTGTGAATGATGTCAAATATCCTACAAGAATCAATTATAGTATAATGTAAGTTTATTATAACTTACACCTCTGTGTATAATAATATATCTTTTTAAAAAACTAATCGGTCATAAATTAATGCCCATATCCTTGTTTGAACTAATAGCTAGACTATTTTGTTACTTTCACTTATTTTTTCTATTCTTTTGCCATTGTCCAGCTCTCTTTTCTATGAATTTGTTTTGTTCTGACCTACACTTTGATATTTTTCCCTTTTAGTTCACTCTTAGCCATTATTTTTTTTAACATTTAATGATCGTGATAGGATATACTACTGTTTCAACTCAGTAAGAAAACAGTCATACCTAAAAATAGCCAATTTTTGACAATGACCTTGAAAGGAGTGAACATAATTTGTAAAAAATTGTAAAAGTTGTAACTGAAAAAGTAAAAATGCCAATTTAGATAATCGGTTTAGGCAAAATGATTTTAAGTAACACATTCAAAATGTAATTTTATTTTAAGAAAAATAGCTATAAGCTATAGCTATGAAATTATAAGCAAAAAAAGTCCAAAATTGTGTGTATCCCTGAGGCTTTGTCAATTTCAAGGTATTCTTTCGGCTTTAAGATGGCAGACATGCATTTTTCATACCAGGAATATATATATTCATTTACAAGCCCGAAATTTAGAACGAAATGAGACACATTTTTGCCAGGGCCTGTGGCATGGGCGTCACCAGCACCAAATTATTGGGGGGGACGGCTCAATATTTTCCTAGATAGGGTAGGTAGAAATTCGAGGGGCTAAAAGTTGAAGTAATAACCCCTAAAAACAACTGTTGGGGCATTTAAATTATCCTTCAACGCTGTGTTTTAAAGGTATTTATAGTTTCTTAAAACTTGTCAATTTATGCCTCAGTTACACATTAAAATAGGGAATTGTTAAGGCTTAATGTTGAAGGATGTGGGCCAAATTTTTTTCTTCTGATTCTGATCCCACTAATTTCATTGCTTTCCATTAACTTCTATAAGCTTCATCAAATTGATGGATAGTAGGATCAAGCTGCTTGGTTTAAAAAAAGAAATGTAGAACTGTAAAACAAAACAGTTAGAGCTGAAATAAAAAATATATAATGCATCAAATATACGAGGGGTGATCAAAAAGTTCCAGGACTGTTGAGATTGCGCGGCAATGGAGTGTCATAGAGCAGTGCGGTTACAGCATTGTTTAGCGTGACTCTTCCTGAGCTCAGCTGTTTATTCAGTTTGTTGATAACCTTCTTCATTGCAAAGTTACTGCTGTTTTCGTAAAAAAAAGTTTTTTGTGTTCGGCGATTTTGTGAAATGAATGTAAAGGAAGAGCAACGCGTTTGCGAGGTTTCATGACACCTTGACCGACTCAGACATTCATCACCGAAAGCCACTTGCAACATTTGAAAAGTTTCAGTAAACATTTTACCCAACTTCACACAAAACTTTACGCAACAACACAAAGTTTTGTGTGAAGTTGGGTAAAATGTTTACTGAAACTTTTAAAATGTTGCAAGTGGCTTTCGGTGATGAATGTCTGAGTCGGTCAAGGTGTCATGAAACCTCGCAAACGCGTTGCTCTTTCTTTACATTCATTTCACAAAATCGCCGAACACAAAAAACTTTTTTTTACGAAAACAGCAGTAACTTTGCAATGAAGAAGGTTATCAACAAATTGAATAAACAGCTGAGCTCAGGAAGAGTCACACTAAACAATGCTGCCAACCGCACTGCTCTATGACACTCCATTGCCGCGCAATCTCAACAGTCCTGGAACTTTTTGATCACCCCTCGTACAATACGCCTGACTAGCTTTTAACAATAGAGTGTGCTGAAATTAACAAATATTTTATATTTATGTTTTATTAGTTAAACTCGGATAAATTCGTTAAATCGCATTTTTATATAATTTTTTACATTGGGTCCCTTCCTGTCAAAATATTGGGGGGGGGGGGGGGGGGGGGGTGACGCGTCCCCCCGGCGGTGATGCCCATGGGCTGTGGAACTATAAATAACAACTATTTTCCTTATTATCATGACTGATATCAATCAATTTAGCAGCATTTAACAGGGTATGTTATATAGCTAATATGTAAATATTTATATTAGCTACTTAATATATCTATTATTTTGTCAACTGTCTGATAAGTAGATGTTATGTAGACGTAGTAATATTTTATATTTTTTAAATATTATGTTCCTTTACTAATACGAAATTAATAATTAAAAATAATTGTTATGTAGTAATTAGTTATCGTTAGATAATTAGATAATTTCCCGGCCGTGGTCGAATCTTTTATCTTCTAATAAAATAGTTTAAAAATTAAAAATAATAGTGGACTTGTCATCCTGTGATGATATCAAAGAAAAGTTCAAGTAGAGACAGAAAACAAAAATGAAATACGTCTTTTTGGTCTTTATTATTCCTTTTATATGTTTTCACCTGTGTCAACTTCTGAGTATAACTCCAATGAAAGCCTCTACCCGGCTATCTTCCACTGATAACTTGGTCGTGAAAGTCTAAATGCTATAACACCAGGCCTAGTTCTTACGTCAGGATGAAGTGACCCATTGGTGGGTTGGAGCAATCGTCAGACTTACCACAAAAAATTGGACTCATTATATCAAAACTTTCATTAATGAATTCAACGTCAAGCTATATCTAGTAACAGTAATGGATCAGATAGTAAGCCAGGACGTGATTCCTGTGAACTGTTCTAATTAAGTAGTCATTTGTTAGCCTGACTCCGGAAATCCATATAACTTCCCACTCCTTGGTGGTTGGCCACTAGTACGTTTATGGATCAACAAGGTATGATAAACAATCTGCTGACTAACAAATTGCTAGTGCTATATCAGAAACATCCAGAATGTCTTGACTACCAAAAATTTATTTTATCAACAGATTTTAATCAATTGCAGTACACCTTAATATTATATAGTTTAATCTTTCATCAAACACCTGTCGCTATTACTTTCACTTACCTATATATAAAATATATAGTAAGGGAAAGTACTGCGATCGTAAAAAATTTCGACTTCCGGTTTTCAACGGAAATACACGTTTTGGGCTCCCCTGAGTCCAAATAACCAAGTACCGCGAAATGGTCAGTGTGCGTGTGTGAACAGACTAGCTCAAAAACTATAAACCGTGCGAACCTGAAATTGGGTATTAAGTGTATGTATATGCCCGCGATGTGAGAGCAAAAATTTCATCAAAATTGGTCGAACGGAGGGGGTACTTTATTTAATAACTTTTTACATTTTTTATCGATTTTCTCAAAAACGGCTCTTATGATTTTGATTAAACTGAGTATTTTATGTATTAATATGCCCCAGATGTGACTGCAAAAATTTCATCAAAATTGATCAACCGGAGGGGACCTTTATTTCATAACTTTTTTTCAAATTTTTACCTTTTTTTCGATTATCTCAAAAACGGCTTTAATGATTTTGATCGAATCCGTTATGTTTAATGAAAATTAGGTGTTCTTTAATATCAGGTAAGCTTTATCATTACTAAAATGTTCAAGGGGGCTTAAGTGGGGAAGGGGCCTTTATTGTTTTCTTACCTTAAGTACCTTTGTTTTTGTTTATATGGAGAAATTAACTGTCTCTCATTATGCCTAAAGATAAAAAATGGCTAAAAATGAAATATGAAAAAAATCAAGTAAACATAGAGGAGAAAAAAAGGAAAATATTCCGTCAACTCATAAAACACATTGAGCCCATGTATGCGGAGTACACCTTTAATGACAGATCATTGTTCATAATTAAAGCCCTTCTGTTCATTTAAAGGAAATTATTTGTTTCATGGTAACTAAACGAAGTTTTCAACAATTACATATAGAATTATAAAATCAGACGACTTGGAGTATTACGCTTGCATTGCCAAATTATCACAAGTAAAAACTTTTATTTAATAATAAAAAAAATTAGGGTTTTTTTATAGAGTAAATAAAAACAAAAATAAGAAATGAATGTGGATAAATGTGTGACTGAGAACTGGCAATTAACAAAACACATCAATTTCTAATCTAAGTAAGTTGGTAAGTGAAAGTTGTGTGTTTCGCGCACGCACCAGATTTTTTTTATTATATTGCTGTTCACATTTCGTGATAGCAAAAAATAGTGTGCCCACAATATATTAAATATTAACTAATAGGTAAACAATCGATCTGATTGTTTTCTGAAGTGTTTGGTTTCAAAGAGAAATATTTTTAACAATAGAGGGAATTTTTCGATAAATATAATCAGAGGTGGCAAGTTCTGTAAAAAAAAAAGTCATTACTCAGATTTTAGTGTAAAAATTAATTTTTTTTACATATTGTAAAATTATATCTCAGGATGAGGAAGATCCTTATATTATATTATTAGTTAGAAGAATTGAGGAGTCGCTATGAAACTGGAATTTGTTAACCAGGACCACACTCAATCCATGATTTCAAAAGTTACAATTAATGAACACATAATATAAAAATAAAGTATAAATCAAAGTAAACTATAAATAATATTAGAATAAAAAGCCCATATATTAACTCACTAGATATCAGTAAAAGTTCTTCACAATTATGAACCAAGAGCTAATTAAAACAACTAATGATAATAATATTGTCTATATTGCTTAAAGAAAACAATTATGTACACCTCAGTAAGATGTTCTTCAACTTCCAGAGAGAGTTTCTCAACTTCTGAGCCCTAGAATTTAGATCAAACGCTGCGCATTTTAATAAACGACATATTTAATTTATTTAATGGTTTTATTCCTTGACCACACTCCTTAACCTCTCAGACTGAATAAACCAAGTCTTTATTATAACTTGTATTGTATTTTATGTTGAATGAAGAAACATTAGTCATATCTAGAAGATAGCTCCACATCAAAACTTATATTTATCATAGAGTATACAAAAATAAAGGCTAACAAGATCCAGAATATTATTAAATTGGTATTTTCTTTTTTCATTTATGTTTTCCGAGAGAACACACGCAAAAAACAACTTAGGAAACGTAAAACAATAACATAAAACAAATTTTGTAATATTTTATTTACATGTAATAAAACATTAACAGGGTTGACATCAGTACCTGATTATACAATAAAGGGTCACAAATGACCCTAAAGTGAGGGTCTCTTAATAATCTTACATTGCTTGGCTGTAAAATTTGGATTATTTATTATAATGATGCATATAGCATAAAAGCACATAAGGGCTACAATTTTAATACTAGGGAGTTGTAATTATTTAGTTAAATAAATAAATGTTAAGTATTTCTGCACCCAAAACAGATCAAGAACTAAAAAAAGATGAATGTTCTTTCCAAAAGAGACCGCTGACAACCCTTCCCTAAAAATGTCAAGTATTTACACTAATGTGGTAGCTTCTTCTTCTCTCAGGCGCTATCGGGGATGTTGTCCAGGCCCTTTGAAACAATAATTACAATTAAATCTATCGCTAATTATATTGAATAAATTTAACATAACTATTATTTATAAATTTATAATAAAACATTTTAAACTCTTCTTCATTTGTCCTCTACTAGTGATTACTCCATCATCCCTCAAAGGTGTACACACAGAATATTTGATTTAAATCTTCATCTGCTTTTTTTATTAAAATCTATATAAATAAAGATGAAATTCTGTTTGTTTGTTCTTTATAGAAATCCATACCGTTTGTTAAAATTCTCCAAATTTCGTTCAGTGGTTCTTTGATACCAGGTGCGAACACCCGTCCATATTAAAATTGCATAGCTTCAGCCAATCTCTGGGTATATTCTTTATTGTTATAAAATTCGTCATGATCTCCCTTTGCTATGGTTTTTTTTTACGAAATCGACCGTTTGAGTCGAAAAAACGGCCTTAAAATTCATTTTATAGATTTTGAAGAGGGCAACAAGGCCCGGTAAGACCGTCCCTTGGCAGGCGTCGAGTTCTGGGATTTTTAAATCATAAGTTTTTTTTTTACATTACAATACGTTTATTCACATGTATGGTAAATTCATTTTTTAAAAATGCCTCCTAAGAAGCGAGCTTCAATAGGAGTAGTGAGCTCAAAAGCTAATAAACAACGTCAAATACGAGCAGCTGAAACTCTCGACGAACATCAAAATAGGATTGAACAACAGAGGCTTAGACAGTTCGATTTGCGAGAAGCTGAAACTGCAGGGCAATATTTCTGTTAGTTTGTTTGTTCTTTATAGAAATCCATACCGTTCATCCTAAATTCTCCAAATTTCGCTCAGTGGTTCTTTCATACCAGACGCATATTAAAATTGCATAACTTCAGCCGATCTTCAGCTGATATTCTTTATCCTAATAAAAATCGTAATGATCTCGCTTTACAATGGTTTTTTTTTACGAAATTGACCGTTCCATTAGAAAAATTAAATTTCCCGGGTGAAACCGGGACATACAGCTAGTTTTAAATAAACATTAAAACATTATTATATATATACACTATAGTATATAAATATCTTCTATTAAAATTTGTATAGTTTTCATGGTCTCATATTATTGAATGAGGATCTGTCCCTAATCATCGCTCATACCCATGATTTTGAGAATATCATTTACAAGTCTGCTCAAATGGCAAAAAGTTATTTTTGAAAATTTGCTTTAAAAAAAAAATCTTGTCAAAAAAATTAAAGAATAAGACTATGTGGAAAAACTCTTTTTTAGGGAAAGTAACTAAAACTACTTTTTCATCAGGTCCACCCATTGGTAACGTCACTTTTTAACCATAAAATATTAAACTACAAACTTTAACACGTTAGGTGCAGCGGCGTATTTTAGGGGTATCCTATTCAGTTCAAGTATCGGACCCCGGGGACCGATGCCGCACCTAACCTGTTAATTTACAATAAATAAATACTAAATTATACAAACAATGTTTACTATTAATGAATTGGTTTGGATAATTATAGCCTTCACATAACACTATAATTTCAATTTTTAATGTTTTCGCTAATGGTATAGATCAAAATAATGATTATTTCTTGATAATTTATTATCAATAATCCATATAATAACAGTTTGGTTAAATAATTCAGAAATCATCCAACATTATACTTGAAAAATGTTATTAACAGCAAGAGAAATATTCTAATAATACTAGATTTTCTACTATATTCACTCCCAATCAGACTCTCTTCCTCATAATACAGTGAAGTAAGGCGTTGATGTATTGGGAGTTATACCCCCTAAAAACCCGAACTCCCTTATCGGATTAGGCTCACATATAACTATTCAATTTTAAATTTTGCTGAACTAAAAAATTCCAATGTTATCGGTATAAATATGTTTACACAAAGACCTTAAGTGCAAATTGACATGCTAATGATTTATCAAGATCTAGGATTGGATAGGATGAGAATTTTAGGGTGATCAATTTCTAGATTATTACGCCCCTAGAATTTTCTATAGATTTCGTGATTAGTATAGTTACAATATCATCTTATGATTGTGACTTATCCATTTAATTTTTTTTTCTTTTTCTTTTTTTTTAACTTGCCTTAAATACTATAAATGCGAATATTAACACAAATTTTAAAAAAATGATAGTAATTCAATGGCAAAATAGTTAAACGGCAATAAGACAAATCGAATAATAGGCAGTTGTTACATTTCCAGAGTAATCTTCAGTTTTCCTATTATAACATATTATAAAACTCTGAAGCTTTTAAGATGCCTAAGATCCGACATGCCGGATGTCGGACAATATATGGGAGAGCTGCCTGGGGAGGCCCCTCAAACTGAACTCGGCTGAATACTTTGGGCAGTCCTCGACGATATGCTTGATCATGAGTGGGGTATGACATTGCTCACATTTCGGTGCCTCTTCTTTGATGATGAGATGTCCGAGGGTGAGCCTCGAGTGGCCTATCCTTAGCCTTGTTATCACCACCTCCTCTTGCCTCCTGCCTCTCACGGAATTTTTCCATGTTCTAGTTGTTTTCTTAATTTCTCTTAGCTTATTTGGAGAGGAGTCGGATTTCCAGGAAATTTCCCAATCGTTAGATATTTTATTTCTTAACCAATTTTTGATATCCTGTGTTTTAAAAATTTTGATTTCCGGAATGTTCAATTGTGCTGCTTCGTTTCCAATGATACCAATATGGGCTGGGGTCCATACGATGGTGACTGTTTTTCCCATTTCTTTTATGCTCAAATAGTGTTTTTTATATTACTTATAATGCTATTGTCGGTGTAAAGCTTTCTTACGGATTTTAGTGCTGAGATCGAATCTGTGCAGATTTTAAAATCATATTTGTTCGAAGTAATGGCTGCATCCAAGGCTGAACTGATTCCTTATAGCTCGGCGGTATATATCGAAGTCAGGTGCGGAAGCTTATACCTTTTGGTTTCTTGGGCAGAGACCACTGCGCAGCCTACATGGTCATTCATTTTAGATCTATCGGTGTAGATAACACAAGACTCTAGTAATGCTTCATACATCATGGCGTGAAATTCTTGACGAAGTGTATCTGGGGGTAATTTAGCTTTGAGGAGCTGGAACTTAAAGTTAATCGAGGGTGGAGAGTAGATCCAAGCAGGGTTTTCCAGATAGGTTGGAGTATATCCTACTTCATCCCTTATTTCTGTGAATACTGATCTTTGTCTTATAGCTAAAGGTGCAGGTTAAGGTGGTTTTTCATGATAAAGCCGGCAATGTTTCAGTTGAAATATGAATTGGTATGCTGGGTTGTTGGGTTAGGAAATAAGTTTAGTCAAATATGAAGAGATAATTTGCTGTCTTCTAAATATCAAAGGGAGAACATTGGATTCGGCGCATATGCTCAATATTGGAGATGTTCGAAAGGCTCCAGTTGTGAGTCGAATTCCAGCGTGGTGAATGGAGTCTAGGAGCAAGAGATGTGTTGGTCTGGCCGATGAGTAGACAGCACAACCATAGTCCAGCTTAGATAAAATTAGAGCCTTTTCCTATCCGCTCCCCATGATGTTCCCGCAAGAAACTTTAGTAGATTCAGCGTTTTAGCACAGTCCTCTCTTATAATTTTGATTTGAGTTGGTCCTGACTGCTGTTGGTCAGGGCAATTATCTCATATGACTTTATTTAGAATACTGGGAGAACAGAAGCTTATGTCTATGGATGAACAGGAACCATATTGTGGGCTTATATATGTCATTTTTCCATTATTTAATAAGATGCTGTCGGTTTTATCGATGACACGGTTTATCTTATTGCCTCTACTATTACTTGATGATGACCCCCATGATACATGTGCACCATTTAAGTCCCCAGTGACGATGTAGGAGCTGGAAGATTATTGATAAGCAGGACCAAAGCTGATTCATCTACTGGTTCGCTTGGAGAGAGGTAAAGGTTGCATAAGGTTATGGGAAATGTAGGTGTACTCTAACGGCTATTGCTTCCAGTGGCATTTGAATATCTATTTCTTCAGAGTAATATTTATCTCGGATTGACATGATGATCCCCTCGCTAGCTGGCCCATCTATTCCCTATCTTTTCGGTATATATTGTAATGTTTAAGGGAAAACATATTGGTAGGTTTTAGTTTAGTCTCTTGTATACAAACGGCCCAAGCGTTAAATTCATTTAGCAATATCTTTAACTCCTCGAATTGCGTCCTTACTCCATTGCAGTTTTTTTTAGAGGAGGGGGGTGCTGGGGAGACCTGTATAGAGACTGCCTCAGTATGTCTAGGAACGCTGCACGAAACATCTTCAATTGTAATATTAACATCATTCGGTCGGTTTGACATCCTATTTCTACACTTTTCCTATTATTCCAAACTACACTAGCATAAGTGACATTGTTATTAAGACCATGACTTTCCTAAAACAGTTTTTTGCAGCGTTATAGGGAATTTTATTTTTGTATTGTAAGGTTTTAATTTACCGTTCTTCTATTAGCTTTGGGCAATTTGTGTCTAAACTTGGGTATACTTCATTACAATTAAAACAGAATGGCAAGATGGTGTCACATGGCTTCCTTTCATGTCTCGGTTTAGTAATAATTGTACAGATGGGATTAGGAATATACATTGCTAATTTTAGTTTGTATATTCCTACTGTTATATTATCAGGTAAATATGGTGAAGTGAAGTAATTACATACATATGGGTTTTCCTTTCCTGCCCTGATTTTTTTTTCAATAATTCTTTTAACCTCAACGATCTTTTGCTCTTTGAGCTCTTCAAAAATTTCATTTTTGTTTACATTTTTTAGGTCAAGGCAGAAAATAATGCCTTTGATCAAGTTCAATTTGGAATGTGGGCTTATTTTAACTTTTAAATTAGGTCTGAAATTGGTTATTTAAGAATTTTATTGGATTGTTCTTTATTTAAAGTTTCAAATAAAAGGGTGCCGTTTTTTAGTTTCTTACATGTATTATTTATGGTTTTAGCTGTTATGAAGGGGGGATACCTTATGAAAGTTTCCTTCGTCTGTTCTCTCTATAATAATAAATTATTATTCATTATTACTATATTGTTGATTATAGCGTTTTTGCTTATATATCAGTGAAGAAAGTTCAGGTGGTTCATTCATTATAACAGACACTCCTTATTCATTATAACAGTTACTGTACTTTATGTGAAAAGAATGAAAATATATTTAATTTGGTGGGAAATAATTAACAAAATAATAGATAAATAAATGTGAGAAATTAAATTACAATTAAAATTAGAAAGAAATATAAATATAATGGAATCATAAAAGGTACTTATAAGAGCAGTTCCATGCGCACTCAACCGAGGACCAAACGCAGCTCTGGCCCTGTTTAAGCCTTCACACACTAATATATTATAGTTTTACGTATCGCTAGTCTTTTCTAATCCCTAAGTACTAGATTGTCTTCATTTTATTAATTATAAAATGTAATAAATAGCCTTAAATGAGAAGGTAACCTTAACTAATCTTTATCACACTATACTTTCACCTGTTCTCCTATCAAGATCTAATTTATATATTTCATTAGTGCAATTCAAACAATATTGACTTACTTGCATCACATAAGGATTTTTAAATAAATCCAAATCCCGATGAAGCAGTCCTTTATCAAAGGGGTCTGTTCTTATATCCCGCCTGAATGGCTGAAATGAAAAGAAAAAAAATTACAGTAATATAATATTTTAATATAAAAATAAATAATTCTTATTTTTTTAAATTTAAATTACAGAACAGTAGGATAATAATATTAAAATAAGTATCTTGATATTTTGATTATGAAGTACCTACATTTCCATTTTGTACGAATTTATGTGAAAAATAGGCAAACACCTGAGGGATTGTTATGCCAACGCACAGAATTCCAAAACATGGCATAATTTCATACCACATTATAAATTAATAAAAATATAACAGATCAAAACTCAAAAGTTGGAAATTAAGAAAAATATGTTAACGCCAAAGAGAACAGGAACAGTAGTTCTGTACAAGGAGGTCCAAGCCAAAAGAAGTAACTACAAGAACATTGAACAAAATACCTTCATCTGCATGAATATATGGGAGAGGTTCCTCAGCTTAATAAAATTTTCCCAATTAGTTTTCAATCTAGTAAACTTGTTTATTATTCTAATCAATGACCGAATCACTTCAGCACATTCAACTCTCATTATTCAAGCAATTCATTGTGCTTGATCTCATAAATCAGATTTAGTAACAAAACATTCTTATTTTTATATTGATACCTCCATCCTAAAGTGTCTTATATCTTGTACTCGAGTAGAATTTCATCTGATTCACAAATTTAAAATGGAGAAGGTGGCTGAAAGTAGGACTGGAAAAGAAAAGCCGATACTTTCAACGTTTTAAACGCAGTCAAATTTATCAAAAAATATTCAATTAAAATTTCAAAATGCAGATAATTATTATTAGCGATTCGACATATCGATTTGAAATTTCGAATGAAATTATTCCATAAATTTGACTTATTTTAAAACGTTTTACGCAAAAGGACCGATTGATTTACGAGCCCTTCTTGTAGCCACCTCGCCAATACCGCTCATTCTTCGTCATAGTATTCTTCGTTGAGTGTCCTCATTTTCTCGCAATCATGGCTAATATTGGACCGTCTTTGGATCATTAAAACTCTCACATATTTGAGGTTTAATTCTTTTTAATTACATAGTATGTGTGTGCTAATTCAAAATGCCCATTTTCTAAGGGTTCGATAGGTTTTTTACTTTCATTACACGGATTCAGCATTCATTAGTTGTTTTTTATTTACAGACAGACCCATATTAACAGTATTCCTGTTTTTAATTTATGTAGAGACTTAAGTTATTCTTGTCGTACGAGGAAATACTTTTTTCTTGTAAAAAGAATACAGATTAACCCGCTTTCTTTACCCATCTCTTTTGATTGCCACCAAATGTTCTTTATATCACTTTCTATAACAGTCCTTGGTATAGTATTCTCATTGGTAAAATTTTTACTTGGGATTCGTTACCTCTCTCGCCCAAGTATCGATTATTCCTCTAATACAATGAAGGGTCTTTAAAAAATAAAAATATTCCAAATATGAGGGGGGGGGGGTTATACCGTTTTGAGCATTTATCTGTGTTTTTCTGAATAAAAACATGTCCATCAGAGAGTAAGATTCACCTTCGATTTCCTAATAAGGAAAAACTCATCGATCCTGTTCAAAAAGCTTTGGTGAAAAAAGGAAAAACTAGTGTGTCTGAACCTTTGGTCTGTTCACTCTCAGCTGTCTGATTCCCACACCATTTTATTAGAATAATTCAAACTTCTTCAAGTTCCTATTTCACCCTTAATCATTAAATAACAATAAGTCTGGCATAAGCATTATATGTTAAAGAATGGAAAGGAAAAAACTAAAAGTAACTACTTGACATTAAGCAATCTCAACCACTAGAGTTCAGTTCAATATATATGTGGGCCGCGTGCCATTCTAGATTGTTGATTTTTGACACGTTTCAAAAAAATGTTTTTGTCTTTCAAGGCTTTCAAATTCTCTTGCCAAACTGAAACTCTTTAAGATGTTAAACTGGGCATCACGACAAGGGCGTACCCAAGATCAAAACTAGGGGGGGGCAAGCTATGTTCGCTCAGGTTGTAACATCTTACGGCGGAAAAGGTGAATGAAACAAAAATTATGTATAATTATAGCAGTTATTACACTTACAACTAAGTTATTACAATTATTTGCTTAAAAAAAAAAAATTATTCTATTACAGCTTCCCGCCTTAAAAAATTATTCCATCCAGCCTTCCAGGGGGGGCAGCTGCCCCCCGCTGGGTACGCCCATGCATCACGATAGACTATCATCCGTCATCACGTAAGTTGCTGCATTATGTGTTGGATACTTAATTTTCAGTATAATTTGTTTCGAATAAAATATTTCTAAATAAGTCCAAATGTTTTATTTTATTATTAAATACAGTGTATTAAATGCAAATTACAAATAGGCAAACATATTTAACATTTACAAGGATCTTTTTTATCATCAGAACCTTTGTCATCGGAACTTTTACCATCAGATTTCTCTTCATCGGAACTTTTACCATCAGATTTCTCTTCATCGGGGATGTTGTCTAGGCCCTATAAAAATACACATAGTTTATTTCTGTGTCTAAGCTATAATTAATTAAAAAATCATAAAATTAATTAAATATTTTTAAACCAAAACTGCTGATGTCCAGCACCAATCCTGTGTAGATGACAAGATCCTATGGATGTCTGAAGCCACAGACATAAAAGATTCTTTCCAACAAGCAGCCCTGGGACTAATGTCATCGTACGATAGTTCGTCCACTGTGCATCGCCCCTTCCCCCAATCGTTTGATTCGTTGGTTCTCATTTAATTTGAAGCTTGATAGGTTGATTTTACCGTGCGAAAAGTTGTTTGGATCTTGTTGGAACATTTGTCAGTTAGACAAAGTAGTCCGGGTAGTGAGGGCAAACAAACTGCCTGATTTAAAGAAATTTTTCAATAAAATAGGTTTGAAGTTCCCATTTCATAGATCACAAATTTACACTCGATATACATCGAAAATTTCAAACTGTTTTCCTTTTTTTGCTTACTACTAAAAAACGACGCATAACAGAAATTTTTATTATCTTTAAAACAAAAGAACAAAAATTTCTCGCCGAATGAGTCAATTAAAGTTAAAAGTCAGTCATTTCGCCAAAACTGATTATCATATCGGCGTAAAAAAGATGTACTGCGCATACCAAACAGTAGTAAACGTGGTTTAACTGCTTATTGGAACAAACCTCAAACTGAGGCACAACGGACGATGGTAAATTGAAGAACTTAAAAACGAATAAACGCGCTGACCTAACCTTTATTTGAATTTTCACTAAAAATCACTGAGGAGGATAATAATTTAAAATTATTAATAATCGTGATAGCACAGATCAAAAGGTATTATCTATCAGAGATAAAAAAAATTACAAAATTTTACGCAAGATTCTGAAAATTCATTATAAGTACTAATTCTTATCTGGTCTAAGAATTCATCTGTACTGTAAAGAATTCATAAGTCAGAATTAAGATGACCTAGTGACAGCTGTCATTTAATCTTGCATAGGAATAAACTAAAAATAATAATATATTTTTTCAGCTTCTGTTTTTAATTGTGAAATGATCAAGAATGGAAATGCCTATTGCCGATTCCAATGTAATGGGTGAAAATCTAAATTAAGAAATTAAAATATTATTACTTGAAGTCAGACTGTGCTAGTTCGATAAAAACTTACTTGTATCTTATAAGGATTTTTAAATAAATACATATCTCTATGAAGCAATCCTTTATCAAAGGGATTTGTTCTTATATCACGCCTGTAAGGCTGAAATATAAATAAATAATAAAACAATTAAAATTTGAAAAAGATGTACCTTTTTTTTATGAATAATAATAGAGTAATAATTCGAAAATGAATAGCTAAACTAATAAATACTAACATTTCCACTTTGCCATAATTTAAACAAATAGTAACCACATACTGGAGGAAATGTGATTCCACCGACTAGAATCACCCCAATTGGCAAAATTTCATACCACATTTTCAATCAATCAAGACAAAAGGCAGATATCTCAATTCTGGTACAAGAGAACAAGGAGCATGGAAACACGTTTAGCAATAGAACCAGCGGCTGAGGCCCAAAGAGTTTACTATTACCAGAGTCGGGCAAAGAGGTTAAACTTTAGAAAAGTTGCAATAAAAACAGAATAATTCTTTAAACGTCGCTTGAGATTCCTATTTTATTTATATGTGTTGTGCATTGGATGTGAAATACGATTTCACAGATGTGTGAGATTTTTTTTAACCGACTTCGAAAGAGGAGGTTACTCAATTCGATACGTATGTGCCTTTTTTTTTTTTTTTTTTCTATGTATGTCCACCGATTACTCCGAGATGGGGGGACCAATTGGAACGAAACCTTTTGCATCTTGTAGAGTATTTTCCCAATGTGGTCCCATTAAATTCTTTTTTGGCTTCTTAATTTATTTAATAAGTTATCGGGAAAAAACATGAAAATAATTATTTAATTATCGCTTAAAATATTTACTTATTGGAAAAACATATGGCATATATAACATAAGGTATGCTCCAACGAACAATTAAAACACGTTAATAACTAACAAACTGCTCATGTACTTTCCTCATTTTTTTATTCTAACTCTGATTGGTTGATTTTAAGCAATGCTTAATAATGTTTCAATGTTCGATGAATCGGTTGGAAAAACCAACCAATCAAATTCAGAATCAAAAGAGTGGGGGGGAAATATGAGTAGTCTGTTGTTAGCTATTGACGTGTTTCAGGTTCTTGTTGGAACAAACCTTATACATAACCTAAGATAAATTTTCAACAATAGATTTAAATAAAGATATTCTGGAGTGAAACTTTTGTTATGTTATCCGGATTACTATTATCGGTTTTTTATTTTGTTTTTGCAACTATTGAGACGTATAAATGAAAATGGCTGTTAAGCGTCGAATTCTTGATTATGAGAAAGAAATAAGTATTATCTAAGTTTAAATTTTATTCGAAAATGCAATAAATACGTTCTCCAATTCCATATATGATGGGTAATTGTATGATTTTGTACTTTACGTTATGATAACGTTCCTAGCTGGTGGCACTTAGGATTTGCTATTTTCTATATAGAGTCTCTATAGTGTGCCTATGTGTTAGTCTCAATCGTTTCCTATGTAATAACTGAAATGTACCAGAATAAATCGTTACTAAGAGCCAGATTGTGTTTTCAATTTTTATGGATTTTGAAGTCTTGATCGATCTTTATTAAATCGAAAGAAATTTAAATATTCTATGAAGGTTGCCAAGATTTTCAAAAGTCAAAACGTCATTAAGTGTTTGCGTTTCCTGAAAGCATGAGTGCGCTTTTCAGGACCTAACTCTAGTGTTGAATGAATGCATTTTATTGAAACAGAAATGATAATGGACTTAGAACAGTCTAGATTGGATGTGTTTATGGGTTTCTCGCATTCGAGGCGGTCATGGTCTCAAGTACCGCAATTACTAACATATATCTTATGTATTATATTCCCCAATAAATGAAAATTTTCCTAGGAAAAATTCTCCCAGTAGTAGGGTAATAATAATTACATCGTCTTTACAGACATTTAAAAAAGAAACTAAAATTTCAATGTTTGCCTATGTTCATCCATTAATAAAACTAACGGCAAATTAAAGTTGATATCACTCAGAAAACAACCACATTGTATGAAAGTCCACGCAGCAAAAATATAGCAGCCATAAAAATGATTGCTGTCAAAAAGGCTACTCCGCTAGAATTGAAGCTGCAGTGTTTTCTGCAAACTCATTTTAAAATATAATTGTTTATTAAGAAGGATATTATTCGTACCATTTCTCTCTCAAGTTTAGTCAACAATTCATCGAAAGGGATGACGAACATAATTGACTCGACCAAGAAATATTATTGAATTAAACCAGTAGTATAATATCGAGCACAATAATATCCTTCGTAATAATAAACTAACCATAAAATGATTCCCAAAACGCTGTCGCTTCTATCCTAGCGGCTGCCCCCGTTTTGAAAAACTTTCAATTTTATGGCTGCCCCTTATTTGCTGCGAGTACTTCTATCCAATGATGTTGTTTTTGGTAATGCAATTCAGTTTAATTACTACTTTCCAACGATAAATTTAAATAAAGAAATATAAAAGGTCCCTAACGGAGCAGTATATATATAATCGCATTAGTTTTCAAAACAATACTCAAGCGATCATAATTCAAAAATTAGGGTCCAATTTATTACAGGCCATATAAACATCTTCATTATATCATCATGTACGAGTATATCCGAAATACGGCCAAAATCTCGACTGTTCAGTGACGTACCTACATCATCTTGGAGTTATGTGACAGCGGAGCAAACTCGATACTTCCTCTCGGAACACAGATGTATGTATGTAAATGACAATTACTGACAAAAATATCAGCAAAGGAAATTATTGCAATTGTGAAAAAAAGTTTTAAGTTTTATGTGTCGTCCCAATGAAACATTAGTCTTCAACAAAAAAGTCCATTTCTAATCAAAGTAGGCAGGGTGTTGAAAGGAGTGTAATGCACGCCCAGCACTTGATTTTTCGCGCGTGTTCATAAAATTGAAAAGGCGATATAATTATAATATAAAGGCCCGGGATAGACGAATGTGGTAGAGCGCTACCTGGGTTGACTTTTATTTCGCGACGGACCCACGGAATAAATCTCGTCCTTACCACCATAGATAGAACAACCTACCAATGAACCAAACACTCCTGTAGTGTCCGAAGAGGGGTACCCATTAAAAAAAAAAAAGAAAACGACTACGAAAACCAGAAACCAGTACTAAATGCACTTACAATCCGTATAAAACAAAAAACTTCGATTTTTTTTAGAAATCAACTTATTGCTTTCTATAAATTATCTCCCGCCACTAAAAAGTATGAAATAAAAAACATTTTATAAAAAAAAATTAAACCAACTTCGAAAACTAGGAAACAGTAAAAATAAATGCACTAAAAAGTGTGAAATAATTACCTTCTGATTTTTATTAATACACGGCAAAATCGAAAATGGTATAAAAAGCGGGCAAATGCAATAAAACGCAAAAAAATGTTTTGATTTGTACGATTATACTAACTAACTCTTAAGAAAAAGTATTAAGTTGAAATATTAAATACCATGTTTAATACATCACAATCTTTTCGGAGGCGGCGCAAAATAGAACTAAATATTATGAAAAATCTATCGATTTTCTATTTTGCGCCGCCTACGAAATGATTGTGATATATTAAACATGGTATTTAATATTTCAACTTAATACTTTTTATTAAGAGTTAGTGTGTAATCGTACAAATCAAAATATTTTTTTGCGTTTTATTGCATTTTCCCGCTTTTTATACCATTTTCGATTTTGCCGTGTATTAATAAAAATCAGAAGGTAATTATTTCACACTTTTTAGTGCATTTATTTTTACTGTTTCCTAGTTTTCGAAGTTGGTTTAATTTTTTTTTATAAAATGTTTTTTGTTTAATTTCACTTACCTATATATGAAATATATAGTAAGTGGAAGTATTGCGATCGTGAAAAAAATCGACTTCCGGTTTTCAACGGAAATACACGTTCTGGGGTCCCCTGAGTCGAAATGACCAAGTCCCGCGAAATGGTCTGTGTGTGTGTGTGTGTGTGTGTGTGTGCGTGCGTGCGTGCGTGCGTGCGTGCGTGCGTTTGTGTGAACAGACTAGCTCAAAAACTATAAACCGTGCGATCCTGAAATTGGGTATTTAGTGTAGGTATATGCCCGCGATGTGACAGCATAAATTTCATCAAAATTACATAAAGGGAGGGGGTTCTTTACTTAATAACTTTTTAGGTTTTTTTCGATTTTCTCAAAAACGGCTATAACGATTTTTATTTAACTGAGTATTTCATCTATTTATATGCCCGAGATATGACTGTAAAAATTTCATCAAAATTGATTAACCGAAGGGGGGACTTTACTTAGTAAATTTTGTAACATTTTCACGTGTTTTTTTTACTCTAAATCGGCTTTAACGATTTTGATCAAACTGGGTATTTGATGTATTTATATGCCCGAGATATGACTGTAAAAATTTCATCAAAATTGATTAACCGGAGGGGGGACTTTACTTAATAAATTTTGTAACATTTTCACGTGTTTTTTTGATTTTTCAAAAACGGCTCAAACGATTTTGATTAAACTTAGTATTTGATCTATTTATATGCCCGAGATATGTCTTTAAAAATTTCATCAAAATTGATCAACCGCAGGGGGCACTTTACTTAATAAATTTTGTATCATTTTTACGTGCTTTTTTTATTTACTCAAAAACGGCTTTCACGATTGTGACCAAACTGGGTATTTGATGTATGTATATGCCAAATATGTGATAGCCAACATTTCATCAAAATTGATCAACCGAAGGGGGGACTTTACTTAATAAATTTTGTATCATTTTCACGGGGTTTTTTATTTACTCAAAAACAGCTTTAACGATTAATAAAAATAAGATATGAATGTAGAAAAATGTGTGACTTTGGGAAATGATATTTAACAAAACACGTCAATTTCTTATCTAAGTAAGTTGGTAAGTGAAAGTTGTGTGTTGCGCGCACGCACCAGATTTTTTTAATTTCTTATGCTACCATCCGTTAGTAATCATGTACCCTATTGCAAGCACTGCGTTTGGGAATTTCTGTTAATATTATCAGAATGTCACCATGTTTTTCTTCTTATAGAATACTGTTTGAAGTTACCTATATAATACTGTAACTTATTATTTATATTTTTTAAGTTGAAGCAAAGTTTCTATGTAATGTTTAATGCTTATCGACTTAAAAACATTAAAAACTTGACCAGAAACATTGAATTACTTTAACCAGAAAGTAATTATTGTGGTTGTTTATATCTGAGTCCTGTCTGACACAAGGAAATCTGATAAATAAATCTGAAAACAAATGTGCTAAATCCGCTAGTAGCAATACTTGAAAACTGAATTTCCTTGAACGAACTTGAAAAACATTGATCCGACTTGTTTTGCCTTTCCTCAACCTCCCCTTATAGGCTATAAGTTTTCTTCTGGACCCAGGAGCATTGGAGGATCAATGGGAGGGCTGCAGCTTCCCCTTAGGATTTTTTTTTTAAATAAAGATAGATTTTAACTATACTAAAAGTAAGGAAATGAGATAAAGAACAAATAATAAGCACAAAAAAACAGTAAATTTTAGTTGTAGGAAAGGAACATAAAGGTTAAAGAGCCGATTGACACATTCAGTGGAAGGGCTGTGCAGCTGCAGCCCCTTTTACAGCAAGTTGGATCCGTCTAAGGTCATGTTTGAGTGCCGGGGATTGAGCCGAGTTTTCAAATAAAGAATCTCACGGTAAATTAGAGCTATTAAGCTTAAATATTGAATTAAAAAAATAAATTTCAAAGATTTAATGTTCCAGAATCTCAATGTCAACATACCTCGCTGATCGTGATCGCTAACCTACTTCAGCTGCTATTCACATGTAGTCTTCAGCCTCCCCTGGTAAACAGAAGATCTGCTCAGAAGTGTGAGAGAGGTGTCTTGGTGGCGATGTTGAGACATTGCTTGAGGAGTGGAGGCCTGCTGTGTGCAGCGGTAGTGGCACCTGACACCGTGCAATCTGCCAGCAGCAATGACAAAGGGGCCCAGACTGCCTGGGATAGGCTAGTCAAGGTGTTCACAATAGAGTCAGTAATTTGAGCAATAGTTACTATCATGCACCGCTATTATATGCAATTTTATGGAGCATTAGATCATTTGTTTTTTAGTGAGTATGGTGACTATAGCCCTGAGTTGTCTCTTATCTACCAAACTTCTATCTTCGGAGCCTTTGCTGGTGGCTGCTATGGTGGAGTCATTTTTTCCCGCAAAGCTTATTTAGATTTTATTGAAAGGAACGAGGCAACCAAATTCAAACACCATTTTGAAGCAAAGGTTGGTTTTAATTGTAAATCTGAATAGTTAATATTTTATGACTATCAAATAATACATTTTTGCTATTCCATTTTAGTTGTAACATTCTGACACTTCTAGTGTTACTACTGAGCTATAATGTACTCGGGTTCTATTTCCGGAATCATAAAATGGTGTAGCTAATAATCTCTTTCAATAAATGGATATGCTAGCAATCTTTAATATTAGGATAGGATTTATAAATTTGAAAAAGAAATGGGCATGGTCAAAATAAATAACAGTAATATGTAAGAATCAGACATTTAGGATACTTACATGTTGCTGTTATTTATATTGATTGCACCACCAACTATTCCTTCCTAATTATACCTGCAGTCAACTATCCTCCACCATTATTTATAAGTTTCTTCGTTAAGATTTAAAAACTGATTTACTGACTTGTATTTTACTTTTAAATCCTTTACATTTATGTCTTTGGATTTCTGAAGATATTTTGTTAGCTTCCTTAATTCCCATGCAGTATTTTAGACTAATTATTTCAAGAAGCAAAATAGAGTTTTTTTTTCTTTCTCTATATATTTTTCAATGCTTGAGGAAGAATATATTATATGTATTTATTTAATTTTAATATTACATGTAAAATTGAAAGGATAAACGATATTGGGAAGATTACCTTTTCCTTCAGTGCCTATAAATAAACATGCCCTCAAGAAATAGAAAAAAAAAATAACCAAGAAAATAAAAACTTTATTTTCATTTTTACCTTAACACGTTCACGCCGGCGTGTACCACCGGTGGCTCTCGCAAAGACTGCCTCATCAGGCGATGTGTACCACTGGTGGCTCATACTAGAATGCCTCTTCTGCGAAATAATTAGATAGTGAGTGATGCTCTCGTTTCGACACAATTTCAATATTTAATTAACTGACAAGACAACAGTTACTTGATTTCAGGTGACATGACAGCTAAAGTATTAAGAAATTAGAAATAATTTATTTATAGCTGAAAATTAAAATGATGAATATTTAATGTAAATTCATTTATTTTTATATTTATATTCATATAGTTATAAACATATAGGGGCCGGGATGGCCGAGTGGACTAGGACGCTTGCAATAGGTAATCAAAGTTAAGCAACGTCCATCGTGGTTAGTACTTGGATGGGTGACCACTCCATTTGGTTGACCACCCACCAATGAACGCCACGCAGTCCAAGTCTACCCAGATCCCCGGGTATGTGAGGCCCGTCAGTCTACTGGAGGCGACTCACACCGACCGGGCGTAGGAGTGATGAACCTTCCCCGTGTATCTCATCGAGAATCGTGGTGTGGTTTTCCAGGATGTCAGTAACCGCCCGGAGGTTTGGTTCAAGGACGGTATGCTTCGGGGAAAGAAATATAGGTCCTCGGGGCCTGCTGACTCTGAGCTACCATAATTCTTGGACCTAGACCAGTTTGTCACTGTCCTTGAACCCGAGAGAGCTGACGCCATCGGTGGGAAGGACACTGCCAAATTGGTCCCAATGGGATTGGTTATGGAGCTATGGACAGTCTGCCGCTGCACCATGGTGACCATGGTTTGCAGCAACGTGAGGTTTGAGCTACCCCCTCCAGGCGGTCTATTCTCCCGTAAGCAATACAAATGTCTGAAAGAAGACCACACTGCGCGGCCAAAGGCCAACCGAAAAAAAAAAAAAAAAAAAAAAAAAAAAAAAAAAAATAGTTATAAACATATAAACATTTATTTTTTAATAACAAGTATAATTAATACTGTATTATGAACATAACTAGTAGGATAGTATTTTTTATTGTTTATTTTATTATTCTTGGATTGCCTACTGCATAATGCCCTGGAATAGCTCCTGCCCGATTGAGTGAAAAGCATTAAACAGTCCCGGCGTGAACGTATTAAAGTTCAATTCTTTTATTGGAGATTAAATAGCTCATTATTTTTAAAGCAATGATGTAATATTTTTTTTAATTTTTATTATTTATTTTAATACTTTTATTCAACATAAAGTTTACATAGAAAAGTACTGAATAATTACAATATAAATTATATACTGACATAGAGCGAAGGCTGTCTGTCAGGAGCGCTGAATATTTATTTTTTTTTAAAATTACTAAATAAATAAGTAAAATTACATAAAAAATTTCATACATATAAATTTCATATAAGTACTTTCAATAATAAAAGTTCCGAACGAGAAATGAGCGATAGATATAGGCCTCTTTTAGGTTATTTGCTAAGGCTACTCAATCATGACCATTTAAATAAATTAACATTTGGACCTCGGATGGGGTGGTTAAACCAAAATGCTTCTTTCTCATGCCTTCGAATACTAGGTTGTTACAAAAGTCCTTGTGCATATCAAGTTGTTTACATTGAGGTCCCTAATTTTAATCCTTATTTAATCTCTGACGAATACAATTCTTATGTCAGTGTTTACATTAACTAATCCTCTAATTATCTATGTACCCCAACTGTCCCTGCCTTTCATTCAGTTTATTAAATTTCACTAGAAATGTCGAAAGAAAAATTTGTCATCCGCGGCCTTCTTAGGCATTATTGGAAAAAAAGTTTTAGTGCAAAGGCCTCAGCCGAGGAAATTTGTGCAGTGGAAGGGGAAAGTGTGGTGCATCGAAACACGGCTGCATTTTGGTTCAGGCGGTTTAATTCTGGGAATACAAGCCTTGAAGATGAACCTAGATCAGGTCGTCCTTCAGTTGTGGTATCAACATCAAATACAACTTTTGGCTGAAAGATGGGTTAAAGTAGTTGAAAATGATGGCCTGTATTTTGAAGAATAAATTTGATTTGTAAATTTTTTACTCACATTTGAATAAAATTAATTTTGTGAACAAGGACTTTTGTAACAACCTAGTACTTTACATTGGCCTAAATGATGGAAAATAGTCTCGACTTCCTGCATGTTGCATATGGAACAATTATAATTTCTTCCTTCAATGAAAGGTTTATAGTTTAAATCTATTAATTCCCCTCTTAATTTAAATATTATTCCCATATCGAATACATCCAGGCTTGAAGAGACATAGTTGACCTCGAAAGACAGTCACTTATAAATTGGGTGATGAACCAAATTCCTGGCTTGATGTAATATAATTAACCATTGTTATCAATTGAGGTAAATAAATGTATGCCTCTGTATTTATTTATTCTTGTTCGATGTTAGTGATGGATCCTGGCAAATTTTGAAGGGATGTTTAAAAGCAAAAAATAAGTGCTCCTTATCACTGGATATTTTACTTTCACTCACTCCCCATCTGGTATATTTTGTAGTCAATTTGTTTCTGATTAATGTGCTATGCAAATTATTTAGGTATTTACAATTTACACCAACCATTTAGAGAAAATAATATATATGAATTCTTAATTACTAATGTAAATTCTTTTAGTGTCAAAATCAGTCTTTCTTTTAATCCTAAACTAATAATGTACCTCATTACCCATTTTCTGTCACATTCAGAATCAGCTACTATACATTCTAGAAGATGCTACTATTCTGAATTTTCAAGCAATAACATTAAGTTTGATGTTAAAACATTTTTTAATTTATTTTGTTCTCTGTTACAACAAATTTTGTTACATTTTGGTCTTCTATTTCTTCTCTTACTTTTATTTTTCTTCATTGATTTGTATTAATAATTAATTTTACCTTTATTTTAAATAATTTATTTTTGAAGAGAAAAGATTTGGCTCCCCCGGAAATCGAACCCGGGTCTTCCGAGTGACATGCGCAGTATGCTATCCATTACACCACGGAGTCGCTTCCAAACGGTGCCAAATCCTTCCTCTTCACTGACACCTCTTCCACGATCTCGCAAGTTTTGCGAGTATTAACGGGAGATGGACAATTTTTGTCCAATTTTGGACATATTCTTGACGTTCGTCAATTTTTTAAATTATTTTATATTAATTTAACCATCGTTGTGGATGACCACCTATTTTTTAAATAATTTATTTTTGGCACTGTTTGGAAGCGACTCCGTGGTATAATGGATAGCATACCGCGCATGTCACGCGGAAGACCCGGGTTCGATTCCCGGCGGAGCCAAATCTTTTCTCTTCAAAAATAAATTATTTAAAATAATTTAAAAAATAGGTGGTCATCCACAATGATGGTTAAATTAATATAAAGTAATTTAAAAAATTGACGAACGTCAAGAAGATGCCCAAAATTTGACAAAAATTGTCCATCTCCCGTTAATACTCGCAAAACTTGCGAGATCGTGGGAGAGGTGTCAGTGAAGAGGAAGGATTTGGCACCGTTTGGAAGCGACTCCGTGGTGTAATGGATAGCATACCGCGCATGTCACGCGGAAGACCCGGGTTCGATTCCCGGCGGAGCCAAATCTTTTCTCTTCAAAAATAAATTATTTAAAATAATTTAAAAAATAGGTGGTCATCCACAATGATGGTTAAATTAATATAAAATAATTTTACCTTTAGATAGTTACGGTTTAAATATGCTTACTTATTTTCGATTTAGAGGGAGCTTCAGAACTATGTCACTGTAAACTTTGCAAAGGGGGCCTTCAAGTGGAGTTGGAGGATTGGCCTCTTTACTGGATTGTACATGTGAGTTTTTACTTACTTCTTTTAAACCATTAAAAAAAATAAAGTAATGTATTGCAATAGCAGTTGTATTGCCTTATTTTTCTTTTTTTTGATTTGGTACCATATTGTATTGTAGTACTATTTGGAACCATATTGTATTGTCTTACTATTTGGAGCCATATCGTATTGTAGTACTATTTGGAACCATATTGTATTGTAATGTAATACTATTTGGAACCATATTGTATTTTAGTACTATTAGTATTACTGGAAAGTAGTTTGTAAACATTTTCCTATTCTTATTTTTAGAAGAAAAATCGAAGGGCATAGGCAGGAATTCCTTAGGGAGGGGGCACAGCCAATCTCTGTATATCAATTGGAAACGACGTAAAGTTGCGCTCATGCATGTGATTAAAGAAGTAATGAACAATTTGAAATAGAACAGTAAAACTCTTTATTGTTTTGAGACAATTACCCGCACATTTTATTATTACATCCTTCTCTAAAGTTCAATCTTCCAACAGGTTAATATTCATTATAAATCCTAAAAATTAAGGAGATGGGCATCGGCTCTGCCTGTGAAAAAATAATAATCAATAATTTTTAAAATTGATTTTGTTTTAAGTTTTGTTGAAGAAAACCTAAAATCTAAATTTTATATAAATACCTTCGATCATGATGACCATTACCAAATTGCATTAAGGAAAAACTTATAGATTTTTATATAATTATTTATAATTTTTGTTTATTTTTTTTAATTTCCTCATTTTTTTTTTCTGTGTTCCAGCTCTTCTGTCACAGCTATACAAACTTACAGAGGTGAACCATCACTTTTGAATTTTGTGATCGCAGGGTTAGTGAGCGGGGCTGTCTATAGAATAAATTATGGTCTCCGTGGAGTGATCGTTGGTGGAACAGTGGGTTTGTATAATCTAGAAGTAATACTATCTTGTTTATAACATACTTATAAATATGTTTATTACTTTTCAAAAAACCTTTTGTATATTTATTATTTATTTTTTGTTTTCCTTGCTAATATTAGGAAATATCAATAATATTTAATTATTTCAGGTGCGTTGATGGGCCTGACCGGAGGTTGCCTTACTTTGAATCTCTTGAGGTTTACAGGACAGACCTTCGATGACATTTATGAGTTGCAGGAAGAACAATATAGAAATAGAAAGAGGTATTTCTTATTCCATTGCTATTAAATTGTTTTGAAATAAAAACTTGTATGTTACATGATGTGAAAGCACAGAATGCAAAATATTAATGAATTAGTGGTTTTTATATTGTATAAAATTAGGATTCCGCAGTAAAATACAAATATAAATTAATTTGTTTTTCCATATATTATTTATGAGAACATTTCTGGGATCTCTGCCTTCGTCTTCAAAATCTAGAATCAAATTATTTTCAACTATGGCAATTTGTCAAATTTTATATTTGGTCTTAAATATGCTGGGATTGAACCTGTTTACGGAATAGCTACTTCAAAACTGAAGCTTTATGCCAGACAATAACCATTTATTTCAATTATTTGCATTGGCCTTTCGCCCGAACAGCTATTTTTAAAATCTTAATCTGACTAACTTATAATTTCTAATGAATTGTCATGTTTAAGAATATAATATTATATTTTCTGTTTTGGTCAAAAATTTTCTTCTTAAAAAAAAAAAAACTAAGGGCTCAATGTTCAACACCAAGTGTTCGAATATGAGGTTGACTGAAATGTTCGTATAGTATTATTTTAATCAAATTGACCTCTGACAAACATGTAAAATGGTGGTGATTTTGCTAATGAGATTTTTTTATTTGTAAAGAGCGAAAAATAGCAATGGTTTTCATTGCCCTAGGATTTGATATTGCATACTTTGATACTTCTTCACTATGTTCGCAAACGCAAGGTTTGCTCTGTTTCAAGCTATTAGCAAGTGCAGCCTGAATTTTTAATCCTTTTTTGGTATAATTTCATAGGAGACCACCTTACATTTTGGCGATCAAAAGTTTATGAAAATAGGGCTATACATAAATTTCTGATGAACCTAACATCTCAAGAATCAAGCAATAAGTAAGGTTACCTGTTACATTACTGTAATAGTAATGTACAGGGTAATAATGCAGTAATACTGTAATGAGGAAGGGTCACCTGTGATGTAGTGGTTAGCATGGCCACCTAAAATACTTAAGGTCTCGAGTTTGTGGCCTGTGGTAGCCCGAGGATTTTTAAATCGGAGTGAAAAATCCATGGCTTTGACATCTCTCGGATAGGATGTAAAATGGAAGTCCCAAGCCAGTACGATGTCAAGTACTCGTTAAAGATCCCCATCCTGATTATACCTAATTAGGTTAATTTAGGTCCCCATTGTAGCATTATTTGATTAGTCTTAGTAGCATAAAGGGACATTAACCAAACAAACAGTTATGAGTTCCGAAAGGCAATATCATTTCAGGGTAAACTTGTTTTAACATTACAATTTCTGGCCACTGGTGTTAGTGTTGCTAGAATTTGTTTAAAATCTCGAAGCCAGCAATCAGCAAATTCAATAAGCGAAAGCATATTATATTTTGCATTCATTCACTCTATTTTACGGGTTTGTTTGGTGATTAAAGGTTACACAAGTAGTAAACCCTAATAAAGCTATCTAAAAGCCGTACACAAAGTTACGTTTCTCCCTTTTAAGCATATGTAAAAACTGACAGCCGTCAGAGCACTCTAGTATGTTCCCAAACCATTACATCCTGAAATGTATCTATTTTTTGCGCACTTCGAGTGTCATTGGTTTTTGAAAATTGGGATAACCTGGCTTTACATGAGAGTGAAAATTCCATAGCTCTGGATAGGGATTGAGGAATTCCCTTGCAATCAAACATGTTTCATTATAAGTAGAACTTTATTTAGTTATGTGCCTCACAGATAGGCAATAGGGTGCTGGCTTTTTGGTGATCAGATAGCATTGGGCAAGGTGCCAGCACCCTAGGTTGGTCGAGTGATGAATACTTCTCTCCTCGACTATCTGCACCATGAATGATTATTGAAACAGGAAGTTCAAAATGGAAGGCTCAGCAGGTCTACCGGTACATATCTAGGTAAGGATTGCTGAGGATCCAAGACAATGGAAAAAGTTCTTACACAAGGACTATATCCAAGAGTGGAACCGGCGGTGGGTGGCCACTACGAAAGGTTCTAACTTAAAGAATATTTTCATATCGTTCAGGATCGGTTGGTTAGAAGCAAAGTGGGTCCTCCCAGATTATTAGATCTCGCAATTCCTTATAGGGCTCTGGGCCTTCTACGCCAACTTCATGGCTTTGGAAAGCCATGATTGATCCCCTATGCCCTACATGCGGGATATCAGAGACAGCTGAGCATATTGTTTTAAAGTGTACCACCTTCGAGGCTCTGAGGGGTAAGTTAGTGGGGTCAACTGAACTCTATGTTCTCACAGAAAACAGCCTCCATGAACTAATGGAAGAGAGAAACTACCCGTAGTAGAAGGAATTTGTGTACATGTGGAGCTTTCCAATTTGGAAGAAGAGGACCAGCAGCTGAAAGACCACCAGAGTGATGGCTGGAACTGAAAAGTCTACTCGTCAGTAAGAAGTAGCGGTGGAAGAAGAGAAAAAAAATTAGTTGTATCGTTTTATAAGTAGCAGTTGGATTCTACCCAGGAATGGGTATCATCCAACTGATGCTAAAACCCGTTTCGACAAACAGGCAAGGTATGGCTGCAAAATAATTAAATAAAATATCTGCAGCATGAATTCCATCCCTTAACGGTTGCTCTCATTATTTAAACTTTATTTGTTTGTTCCAACTCCCAAATTCTTAATAATCGGCCATTAATTCAATATGATTTTTCTTGGTTTTAAAAATAATTCTTTGCTGGATAGAGAAGATAACTCAACATTTCCTGATCTTTGAGCTGCTGTATTGGCCCTTTCTTTTCCTATTATGCCAATATGGTTTGGTACCAATATAAATCCCCTTTCGCTTGATAGTTTCTTAGTATTGTATATTCTAGTAATACAGTATACTATGCCATTGATTGCAGATTTCTTTTACTAGCGGTGTTTCAGAGATTGGGTTTATAATATTTTGTTCGGAGCTTTCGAACTGTATCTACTTTTATGGTAATTCCTCTCAATAGAGTTGCTTTTAGTGTGATCGTTAATTCAGCAGTATTATGGAGCAGAGGTTGTTTAATTTATAATCTTGTGAGGTCTGATTATACACCATTGTACAATTCCTATAATATGGTTACTAAATGAGTGTTCCTAGCTTTAAATCCTAACTTTTATGTTTTCCTGGATATATTTGAAGTCTTTGGTGGGTTAAAGCTGTTTTTATATTTTTATTTAGAAATTATAGTGAATTTTTTGTTACCTAAAAATAGTATTGATCTTTTCTTGCTAATGAATGCTGCATTTGAAAATTTCAGGACTGAATTTTATAAATATCTTTTTTTTAACTTATTAAATCCTCATTAATTATTGTTAGTTTATTTACTACTAGCATATCTGTCTACTCTAGAATTCTCTTTATGTGTAGTTTAAAGTATACTTTAGGTTTAAACATATCCTTTCAAAATGGAATACATACCTTTTTTTTGTTCTTTGTCAGCTTAATAAAAAATCTTGGTCTCGCCTTTGATAATCATCTCACCTGGAACCACCAAGTATCCCAAATTACCCAAAAATCCATCGCAGTCCTAAAACAGCTCCTTAGATTCCCCAGAAGCATCGGCCATCTCCTAGTTTCCTCTCTCATCCTTCCTCACTTTGGTCATGCATGCCTGGTATACGGAGGGTTGTCTGGGGAACTAGAGATGAGATTAAAAAGATCAATGAACCGCCTTATCAGATTTATTCTCGATCTACCCAGACACTCTCACATCTTCAGATTGTATACTGAGCAAGGTTTCTTATTTCTGAATCCAGACAACTATATCTTCTTGGTTCCTTCCTATTCCAATCCTTTAGAACAAAAAAACCCAGATATATCCTCGACCTCCTTACACCTCGTTCGTCTATCCAGCTATTAAAGACAAGATCTCATCCCACCGACCTGTATGTTCCTACCCGTTGAACAGCCTCCTTTGAGCGATCCTTTACGTGCAACCCATCTTTGGAACTACTTACCTAACTCCATTCGCAGTGCATCCTCCTTGGCCTCATTTAAATACTATTTATTCATCCATCTCGTAGATAATCAATCTTCCGTACAAATGTAAAAATGGTCAATATTTAGAACTATGAGTAACAAATTATTTCTATTTTTATTATGCTATATATAATGTATAATTTCATCCCACTGATCTAATTTTAGTCAGACAAATGTACTACCACAAGTTTCCTTTTTGTTCTTCCTAGGGGACTAAAAGTCCCAGAATAAAGTTATATTTTCATTTCATTAGTATTCATCATTCAAGATGAAGTATAAACTTTCAACAATTCTTTTTAAGCTTACCTCTAGTGCATAACTTTTAATGTTTTTTAAGTATCTTTCTGCACAAATTGTAATTGTAATATTATTTTTTTAGGCAGATAAAAGAAGCTATGGAAAAGAGGAGTGAGGATAAAGGTGATAGGGACCTTTTACTGGCCCATGACAGTACCATAATGAAGCGTTCGCAATGAATTGAGGAAGCAGATAGTAGATGATAATAATAATAATAATATTTGTAAATATTGTACTTATTGTAAAAGGTAAAATAAAAATATAAATAAATACACTTATCATTATTTAAAGCGTTCATTCATTATTCATTATTACAATGCGTACATTTAACAGAGCATAGTGTCAAGTAAACTGTTAACTGTAAGTAAAGAGACAAACATTGAATATAGTTTGTTTTGGAGCAAAATGTGCACAAATGGAGTTTCATTTACAAATATTGGAATCTATATCTTTAATGACATTTACAACAATTAGTTTACATTTATTTAACTACTGTTTAGGAAAACATACAACCAGAAATCAAATGCAACAGTATATTTACGCCACATAGTGCCAAATATGAATCGGAGATTCAACTTGGTATTATGTAATTAAAACTTGATCTTTCTTTTTGATTGAGCTCTGACTAGATGAGCGAACCCGAAAATCTACCAAAATTGACCGTACACATCGAAATAGTTACTGTGCAAAAGTTTCCATATATTATTAGACAAAATTTTTTACAAGATGAGGTAGGTAACACATTGTACATTAACTATTGCCTTGTAGTTTTTTAAAAGACGATTCGAGGTATTTCATATTCAAACAGTTAAAATGAAATTTTTCATAGAATATATAAATTTGTACATTTTATCAGAACGCCAACAAAATTTTAAATTTGAGCAGCTGTACACAATCTTTCTTCCCAAAATATAAATATGAATACAAAATATATTTAACTATGCTAATAACAAAAAAGACAATTTTTTTTTTTAATTAAAATAAATTATTTTAAAAAAATAAATGTTTATTAATTAAAGAATTGAATATAACAACTTGTTCAAAACATTATAAATATAACATTTGTAAAGTGATTTAAATAATGAAATGTTATTGTTGATACAACATATAATGAAATGACAATTAGAATATATATTGTTAAATTTAATTTAAAAGCCTAGACACAAAAGATTTGTTTAGTTTTTCTAAATTTGTATTAAGAATATAATGAAAATTGACATTTTTTATATGCTCCTAACATGGTTTCTTTTCGTTGAGCATGTGATATTATGTTAAACGATATTTGCTGGTGAAATGTCTAGAGCAAATAGAATGTTATACTTTTCTTTAATTTATGCTAAACACTGAAAAAGCTTTAACTTTCAAATTAGAAATGAATCTGAGATCTCAAGTACACATATATTAATTTTTTCCTATTCATATGATAATTATTATACCATATAAACATATATTTCATAAATATCAAAATATATATTTACAAAACATTTAATTTTTTCTTTCAATATTTTTTATTTTTATATAAGAGACTTTCACCACCAAGCTAACCAACTCAAGTAAGTATCAATTTTCGCTAATTAAAATTTAGGTTCTAAAACTGAGCTGCTTTTCAAACAAATGTCTCCTCTGTTGTACATAAATGTTTAACATAACATTTTTCAAATATGCACTTATTATATTACATTTTGAGAAATAACGATTTTTAAAAAAGAGTGCACTGCAATGAACAATAAATAAATTGTAGCTGATTAAAAAACATAACACTCTTAAACAGTATTGGATAAAAACAATGTAATAGTAATCATTAGTCGTTTCATCAAAATAAATATTGTATTCTACATTGGAATCAGAAAAATATTGTATTATACATTGGAAACAGAAAAATACACAAAAAATTAACAATAATGTTACTTATTTTGAATTTTAATGAGAATGGGATTGGAAAATTTGTTTTTATTTTAGAAATAAGTTTAACCAGATACCCAGTCAGAAAACTTAATAACATCTGACTATCCTTGTAACTGAGGAACTGAATTTAAAAATTAATAATATTAATTAAATCAACAAACTAGTGAAAACAATTAATGCTTGAAAAAATAATACAGTATATTATACAACCTGTCTTTTTACAATCCTGTTAGCCTTGCATTTCTAATTTGGCAGTGTTCATTTGATCGAAGAAAAAAAAAAAGTGGTGCATAATGGTATGAGGAAGATTTTTTATATCAGTGAAAAAGATGAAATCTCTTTTATTTAAAATATTTTGATAAAATTTTACTGATTTTTATTTATATATTTTTTAAATTTTATTATTTTTTTTTTGTTAGGTTATGTAACTTTTGACTTTGAATAATTATCACACTAATAAAGAATTATTGCCTTTAAAAAAGATTTTTGCTACAAAATGACAATGGCAGGATGGCGAGAATAAAAACATTTTATTTTATTTAGAGGCTGTGAATAAATTCAATCCTATTTTATTATCTTTTTGAAAAGTTTTATTAAAAACAAATTACTTTTTGAAAATGAATTAAGACAAGTAATTGATAAAGTCTTCTTTAAGACGATTCCCTTGATTTTCACTTTTTCTTATTTTGCCTCTGAAAATGTATAGTAGATACATATACATATGCTGAAGACGTTACTGTATATAAACAACCCCTATCATTATCATTCTATTTTATCAAATCTACAATTATTAGCTTTTGATCACATTTCTTAGTTAATTATAAAAAATACAAATCCACAGCCGTGCTCGCTAACCAGTCTCTAAATCGCCTTCAATCCACCTTCAAAGATGACACTATTACAATAATAATTATATAAATACTATCATTAATAAAACAACTCCAAATCGAATCTTAAAGCTATCTATAATGTACACATTTAAGAGATTTGACTACAATTAGTAAGAAACATCAATTTATTAAATATCACAACGAAATTGCGTTATAAAATGGAGGGGGTGTGTTGACATTTTATTAAATTATCTACTAGCACCATCACAATCATATTTAAGTCCCAACCGCACAAAAACCACACTTTTGAGGTCCATCTCTCATCGGTGCGTAACATTAACTAACAACCTTTTTCAGTGAAATGGTGAATCTGCATTAGTTTGCTACCCAAAAATTTGGTGTTAACAGTCTTTGTACGAGAAAAAGTTGAAAAGGGAAATGTATCATCACTCATTTCATTTATATATATGTATAAAACACATTTAACACATAACTTGACAGCTACAAACAATCACCACTGTTGTGGAAGAGTAACTTTTAAAAGGCTGGCTGTTTGTAGATCATATAAACAACTATACATATTTTCCAAAACGAACAAAATAATAATAAAATAAAAAGTCTAACAATTTATCTCACTAATGCATCACATCGAAATTGAAAAATTCTTATAGAGATAATTTTATATTGATGAGAGGGCTAAAGATGATAAGCGGGAGGTAAAACCAAGCCCGTCATAGAGTTCATTTTGTCTTGGCGAACGTCCTTTAAACTAACTAGCCTTAAATCTATATCACACGTTAATGCACTCATATTTTTTATCCTTATCACAATGGGCGCTATATCTTTCGATAAACCAACACAAAAATTAAGATGATGCTCACAGCATACTTTACTAGACAATACCAAATTCGTTCTATCACAATTCGGTTTCCGATAAATATCACATAGCCATTTTGTTTTGTTTCACAACAAATAAAGCCCTTCGACATGGTCATTAGTTTAATTAACATCAAATAATGTAAATGGAATTAATTTGGATTTATTTAATCGTGTGAAAGTGAAGCTGGCACAGAGCTATGCATGCCAGCTCTAATGTGAAAATAATAAAACATGTTTAACAAAGTAAGCTAAAAATATAAATAACCTAAAATTAATGTTACATAAAATGAAAGAGATGAATGATACCATTTTTCCACCTCAGCATTCACATTTACATATTTTACAATATGATGATATCAATCTGTACAAAACAAATAAAGTTTCTTTATAACATATTCACAATCATTATATGATACATGGTTAGACAAATTTAAAACATGACAATGTTATTAAAATTAAAAACATTCTTTACAATTCCATTTTATAATTTCATTTAAACTTTTAGTTTTATATATATATGTACAATCTATTTATATATATTTATTTTTTTTATTTTTATTTATTTATTTTTTTTATTGACTAGACGCTTTATATGATTCCCTTTATAATTTAAATAAATACTTTAACATTTAAAATTAATTAACAACCGGCTTGTCGAGATTACTATAAAAACTGAATAGATCAAAATTTTCCTAATTCATGATATCAATATATAATTTATATTTTGATAAAATTATTTATGAGGTTCATATGGTTATTTTTTTCAGATAATTTAAGTTACTATTAGATTTATGTTGAGGTAGTAATTTACGATTTGCTTCATACTAACTAACCACACACCTGGAAGTACAGAGAGGCAGTTAGTATTCCACGGGAGGGCTTACATTTCAAAAATAACGTTTTATTTTTGATCAATTTAACTAATTTTTTATTTTAAAAACTATTCAGATTGTGCTAGATTCAAATTATATTATTCTATCATTTCTTACACCAGCCATTACTTATCACATTTTCTTATTTATCTCTTGCTAAACCTTATACATTATACCTTATTGTACATTATCACCAGTGATTGTCTCTTAAAAACCCAAACCATCACAATTATTCCAGGCCATTTACCAAATATATCCTAAAAATACTTATCCTATACGTACTCCTGCTTTCTTAAGGATCGGCAAGTTCCAAAACATATGAACTCTAAGAGGTTTCCGCTTCCTCCGATATTAAGACAGAGAGATATGAAGAGAGAAATAGATTAAGAGAGGTTAATACTTTATCGAATGACGGCATTTATCGGTGCTGACCTTGATGTATATGCGTAGTCAAGTGCTTTGAGAGGTAGTCTGCCCTGGCAAAGCACTTGCCGCACATCTCACAATGATAAGGGCGCTCCCCAGTGTGGATTCGGAGGTGCCTGGTCAGATCACTTTTTCCTCCAAATGCACGCCCGCAGAAAAGGCAAGCAAAAGGTCGCTCACCAGTATGCTTGCGGACATGGAGCTTGAGATTCTCTTTCGATCTCACGCACTTGCCGCAGAAAGGACAAGCGAAAGACCTGGGAGGCCTCTGCCTCTCACCAAGCTGCAACAATCCAATCAAAGAGGACTCTCCGCCCTCTGCCGAGTCCACCGTGTCATCCTGATCGGAACCTTCTACCTGCCTCCCTACTGCTTCGTTCGAGCTCGTTACTTCTTCTCTTCTCTCTTCCTCATCCTCTTTCTCTCGATCTGAACCTCTCCTAGGGCTGTTTTGGATCCTTTCCAGAGTGTGGTTCAACCGATGCTTTTTGAACGACTTGAGGTACCTAAACTGCATACCACAAACATCACAGGTGAACAATTTGTCAGCTGGTAATCTTGCACGGTGATTTTGCTCACGATGCTTGAGGTACGCTGATCGGTAGCGATAACTCTGTCCACACTGGTCGCATCTGAACGGCTTGTCGTCCCTGAGAGGCTCTGGCGTCCCGTGGCCCGGATGCTGAAGAGCAATGTGCTGGTCGAGAAGCCAGGGCGACGGGAAGCCGGCGAGGCAGACGCTGCACCTGACGCCGAGCGCCTCGTGGGCCTGCAGGAGGCTTAGCACGCTCTCCCCGTAGAGGCCTGCCAGCCCCGCCAGTGTTGGGAATTGGAAGGGCGTCGAACTTCTACTGCTGCTGCTGATCTGGTCTATACTGCGATTGCTACCCGAAGGACCAAATTCTCCCTCCACTAGGCAGACCTCCTAAAATAAAGTGATATATAATTAAGATTTAATAAATATAAAAAAAAATTATACAAAGTTTAACCTATTGATCATGAGGTTTCCTTAAAAAAAATTCAATGCATGGAAATTTTGAAAGAAAGAAAGATCATAATTGCTACAATATTACTTACAATATTTATTTATATTATATTTACAATACTTAAAATATATAAAATGGTTTGTTAGAAAACTTTAATAAGTTATGATTTTTTTTTTTACCTGATTAATAAAAAATGTCAATTAACTAATTTTTATACCTACTTAATGTATGAATAATAATTCTAAAATGTTTGACTGAATAGCAAAATAAATAAGCCTATTTACTGCAAAAGGGGAAGAAATTGTATAGAACATTGAATTATCTTCTGTTCCTCTGAAGACAATCGGAGGACTATTTATCGATGCCCTTTTGAAAATATAGTGACTCTGGTCCTCTATAAAGGTTTGTAAACATAATATTTAAAAGTCAAAGTATGTTAATAATTTTAAAAATATAATTCTCTAACCTTCATAACTGATGATAGTTTTTTCTTAAATATATGAGATGAGCTCTCACCGTGACCTTTCAGACCCTCTCATGGACAAATACTGCCACTTTACATGCTATTGAGTACTACTGGTACCGGTACTAACAGTACTAATGTTGGCAGGGGGAGGACTGTGAAGTGGGCCTTGCATAAATGTTTGGCGATCCTTGAAAGATTCCTATACACTCAGCCGTTCACAAAACAGATTGTGATAGTCAAGATTAATTTCCCTGGACTACCACATTATAAACACTAACAATAATATTTATTTTAAAAAAGGGAAACCTACAACATTGATGTTTAATGTTGTTATTTTTGAAAGATTTGAGAAAAAAAATTGAACCAGGCAGTACAATTTTACCTGTCAGAATACTAAATACTTTGTGACATTGTAGCATATAAGCGATAAGCAATATTATGCTTTCTGTGACGATCAAATGAAAGAAATTATGAAATTGCATTCGATATTCGTGATGTATTTCTGAATGATCTGAATAATTTAAAGAACTATTGTTATATTAATTATTAACCCTTAGCTTGGCAAGAATAGATCCACAGTGATTCTTTTAAATGCTTGATATTTTTCTGTCAGTTGAGGGCTAAAATAACAAAAATCTGAAGAAAAATTTTTTTTTTATGAATACATAAAAGTTTATTGGTATGGTACCATATATGGTACCTTGCACGATTTTTTCATCAAATAAATGGCATTTTGTGTTTTGGGGATTATAATTATTAAATTAATGATATAATATACCAAAACAGCAACAAGAAATAGAAATAGTTACTTTTATATCAATTAGATAAAATATTACAAAACTTGTTTCCTCTACGTAGCACCATGTAAAATAAAATTAATAGTAAATTACTCTACGTAGCACCATGTAAAATAAAATTAATAATAAATTATTTTTGAAGTGTGTTTTCAACTCGAGATAAATTATGAATGATAAACCCGGTATGTCCAAAAATTTACTACTATTCCATTCCACTAAGAGATTCCCTTAAAGTTTTTTTATCTGACATATATAACTTATCAGACAATCAGACAAGAGAATTACATATATTACTCTCTTGAATTTTATTAATAATTTAATTTAAATAATAAAATTTAATAATCATTAATTTTTTTTTATCCGACATTTATAATGTAAGTATTAGAAATGAAATTAAGAAAAATAATTTATTAAATTATTTTCTCAGCATTTCTCGGCATGTGAGCCCACAAATAAATTATAAAGGAAACATACTTATTGGACATGTCGGGGTTCCCAAACAACTTACCCAATTATTAATTCATTTAAGATATTGATAAAATGAGCTATAAGTTGTTCCATCACCAGGTGTATTGCTCATGTTAATCCTTTAACTGATAGTGGCTAATATATTAGCCAGCCACATGCTGCCCAACTCATGCCCTGTACCTCCACAGTTAAAGGGTTAAAGCAAAAAATGTCTATTCAACATTTGTCCATAGTTGCTTCGGATCAGAAATACAAACATTTAAAACCGATACCACTGTTTACGAAATATTGGATTAAACTTAATATTACATTTGCTTTTGAGTGACGAACTAGATTAAAATGGAGGACATGCCATTCGCTACAATGAAACTTTATAATATAGAATACATTCAATTCAAAAATTTAACTTTACTTTCTTTTAATATTATCTCTCTCTCTCTCTCTCTCTCTCTCTCTCTCTATATATATATATATATATATATATATATATATATATATATATAAATATATATATATATATATAAGAGGCTTTGTCCTGACTGACAGAATCAACGAAGAGCAAAAACTACTAATGATAGAAACTTGAAGTTCGGAATTTAGATTTTAAATGTGAAGTAGGTAACCACTAAGATAGGAATTTCAAAAATGCAGCACCCAAGGGGTTTAAATGGCGAAATTGTCGTTTAACTCTAACGGACACCTATTTTTGCACTTCGAGAAAAAATATCTAATTTGGACTCATTTTAAAGATCTTAATACGACGAGTTTAACTCGAAAGCCCCTACGGCGCATCGAAAACCATGTTTTAAAGCCGAAAAATGAAGCGTTGGCGACGAGTTAGCAATTTTTTGTTTTGGCGGTTTTAGTAACTCTCCATTGCGCGTCTCTCTTCTACCGAGCCAGCAGCTTCCCCCTCCAACATTCCACCTAGAGGAAGCTCCGATTCTACTAAATCTCCTTAACATCAGTTAACATATTATATTAAATCAATACCAAGATAATGATAACAGAATTGATTTTAAAGGCTCGCAGGCAAAGCCGCGACGGGGAATGCTAGTCATGTAAATGATATTATTTCTCAAGGGCTTTTTTTTGTCGGTACGCCATAACTTTCTTAATACTTTCATGTATACATATATATCATACTTTTTAATAAATTTCATGAATGAGGCATCATTTTAAAGCTTTCCCTTAACCGCTAAACCAGAAAAATATACAAATCACTCATTTCGCGTTCAATTGTGAGTTATAAGTGCAAAACAGCAATTTTTGCGAGAAAAATGGTCGTAGAGGTTTCTAGTGGTGTCAATCTTTTCAAGGGGAACATTTTCAGTTTGTTACATTTTTACATTACAGACATTACTATAAATTTTTATGTATTTATTTAATATACTTTTTTTCGATTAACCCCTTCTGTTTTCGACTTGTAAGCGAAAAACTGCAATTCTCAGCGAAAATGGTCGCAGAGCTTTTTCAAAGGTGTCATTTTTTTCAGTTTGTCGAGACGAACATTTTTGGTTATATACATTTTTTCGATTAAACCCTTCGTTTGCGAGTTACAAACTAAAACATGCGATTAAATATAGGTGTGTACTTTTATTGAATGGGATTTAAGTAGGTTAGAGTGTGAATGCTTTGCACAGGTCAGCTAGTAAATTTTATTAAAAGAATAATATGCAACACATTTTTATAACTGTTATTATTTAATATAACTATCGGCTTAGTATCTTTAATTTATATCAATTAATACTTTCCTTAAATTTAAATGAATCTTATGAATTTTTAAAGTACCACAAGAACAGCCATGAATATGAATATTAGTTTATTATTTACAAGTTAGGAACAATTTGTTTTTCATAACGGAAAACTCATAAAAAATATCACATGTAGGTATCAAATTTGTGTTTGCATTTTTTAATAATTACTGATTGACCAATATTCAACAAACAATTTTTTTTTCTAAACAATATGCCCTTTATGTATCGAGCTTCACCAAGGAGTACCCTATATTAATAAATTTATGGTAAGCAAACTTTCAAAATACTCACAGATCAAATTCATTCTCTATTAATAAAATCATGCCTTTCAGAAAACACACCAAGCTTGAAGTGAAATAAGCAGCAAGTAAAATAAGTAATGTACGTTAGATCAAAATCTTGTAGAATAAATTTAATACAACTCTTTTCCACTCAAAAATATTTATTGGAGCAAAATTACAAAATAAACTTGAAAGAAACAGTAGCACACTTTCAGTTGTTAATATTAGCTGGCAACCAGGGTACACATCATCTTTGTCAATTTTAAGCATTTTATTACACTTTTAGTAATTTTACAAACTATGATATGCATTTTTCAAAAAAAATAAAATCAAACAAAAGACATTTTATTTACATAACAATATTTCACATGCATTACGTGTAAATGGATGCGCAATATGCAAATTTCACTATGAATTGAAAAAGAAAAAAACATTATTGATGATTGCTTCAATAATGCACATTTTTTTCTTTTTGTAAATGCAATTAAATATGTAGAAAGATTTACATTAAAAAAAAAAATTAGGTACTTAGAATTAAAATATTTATTTAATAGAATCAGTTACAGTGTTCTACTTGCTTTTGTTTTCTTTCTTGAAGACACTGCCTTCATAATTATTACATGGTGCTAAGATGGCACTGCCTTCTACTCCAACCTCTAAGGAACATTGCACATGTACCAGTGGGGGGGGGGGGAGACTGTTGGTTTTACAGAATATACCAATCATATTAGGACAGTAGGGATTTTAAAAAGTTTAATTTAATTGTTAACTATAATCGACCCCTCTGGATACTCAGTGCTACCGTTTTGCATAGCTACTATTATAGCATATAAATAAATCAAATTTTATTTACAGAAAAAAATCACCAACTGAATTGTATATAATATTATAATGGATTCATCTCCTTCTAAACTTGTTTACAATATAAATTACCAAATATAATGGATCATCATCACAAACTATCACAGTCGTCTGCAACGATTCGTTACAACGGTTTCCAAAAGCAGACTCTTTCAAGTTACAAAAATACAAAACATGCTGTGACCAGCTGTGAAAACTCTAACAAGGCAACCCACAGCCTTACTCTTTCTAACCCTATTTTGTATACTCGTACATATCCAATTTATAACATTAACACGTTCGACCATAATTATGTTATTCTAACAATCTTTCTTACTTTGTTTGCCAAAGCGATTCTTAACATTCTAGAAACTATACTTATTGCTGTGCAGATGTTTTCAAAATTAAAACTAAATTAGCCAATATTGTTCTAAGTATACTTTAGGAACAAAAATTGTTAGTATTCAATAATGATTCAAGAAAATAATTTTTTTTTTTTTTCAAGAATCCTTTTAATAATTATAAAATTATTTTCAAGCAAGAAAAACTGTAACAAAGGCTTGGTATACATGGCTCATGTCGAAATGTACAGTGACGAAATTGAAACTTAATTAAAAAAAAAAATATATATATATATATATATATATATATATAAGATAAGAGACTTTTGGTCCCTGACAATGTTGAATTTAATGATCAAGAATTTTACTTCAAGAATTTTAACTATCAAGTATAGGAAGTTCTAAGAGAATAATTTTGAAATTATTTTATTTGAAAGTTAAAAAAGTAGATTACAAAGCAAATTTTTGTGGCTTAAAAAAAACAAAGCGTTGATGACCGTACTATGGTTTTACGCCTCTAAATAAAACCAACCAACCAACCAAAACAAAAAACCTTAAATTAATTTTTAGAATAAAACAATGATTCAATGTTTGAAACTTTAAAAATTAATTTAAAGATGATAAAGTATTAAAATTGTATATTAAGGAAGTAAATAAACTTTTTTGTTTTTAAATTTCATTAGTCAATATTACGTTGCTCAATGCTCGTTATTGACTTCTCTTTGATATTTCATAGGCATTTAGCACAGCTACCAAGCCTTCTGCCAAATATGGTTAAATAAACTTATATAATGTCACAGTTTTTTCTTTCTTTAATCCTTAATTGTTATAAAATACTTAACTATATTTAAGTGCAACAAATCATTCAATTAATTTAAATTTAATATAAGTATGTATGGTATGTACAACATTATAAGTTTGAAATAAAATATACATAGATATCAATTTGGAATTGTATAGCTTTCTTATACATTTCACAATCCAAACATTAAGATGTTTCACTCACAAAATAATTACATTGCAGGTTATTATTAGAAGAGTAAATATGATATAATTAATACTGGACACAAAACATAAAAAAAAAAATTGGTGAATTTTTTTGTAAACTAGTCTTAAATACTTTAAAATTAAATAATTTCTTTATCTACATAAATAGCTAGTTTTCTTTTTTTTTTTTTTTTCTTCTTTTTTTATAATGTTAAAGAAAAAAATTGTACCGACTCTGTACAAAACTAACTGAAACAGTGAAAAACTATTAGAGCTTTATTTACAGCAAGTTTTACTCTATCTCTTTATATGTTGCTTTATGTTTAATAATGTTCAACTGAAGCTTTTATACAAAATACGAATGTGATATAATGTTTAGTCGAGCTAGGTTGTGTTTTTTTAAACATAAAATAGAAGACAATTTATTATGTTTTAGTTATTTTTTTTATTTTTTATTAATTTTTCAAATTAAAATAGCAACTAGTTTTAGAAAATTAATAATTATTAAGTTAACAATATTTATTCCTTTTTTTTCAGCTCCTCATTTGATATTGAGTAGAACAATAGACTTATATATCCATTAAAAATTCTTAATTTTAAGATAACATATTATATAACATAGCTGTTGAATTATTTATTTAGCAAACAGAAAAAAATTGAAGTAATAACCATTTGATTCCCTGATCATGGTAAAATTGATATTGTTATACAAACATTAATATGGTTGTATACTGATGATTTTAGGCAGAAATAATTTTTCATCGGGAATTAACAAACTAAATTAAAAATATTTAATAATGCTCAATAACATACCATGTGCTATCCCGTGGCATATTCAGCGAATTTATTTAAATCTTTGACAGGTGTAATATTATATTTTACAGTTAGATCTTACAATTTGGAATGAACATAGTTTCTGGGAGAATTATAATTATTTTTTCAAAATTTCACCTTGTAACAAAAACTCACTTGTGCCACATTATTTCACAGTATTGTAGAAATATTTCGACATTTTAAGCTCGGATAATTTAAAAAAAAAAAACCTGTTGGAAGATCAGTTCATCATTATCTCGATAAATAAGTCTCGAAAATCCGTATTTACTCATACACAAGCTGAGGCACTAGGTTGTCGTTCATTCTGATCAAGTTTGGCTTAACATTAAATAAGTACAAAATTTATTAACGTAACGGAATGCCCGAAATGAGATATAAGCCAATGATACGATAGCCATTGCCTAAACAATACATCACAGAATAAAATTAACAATAAAATTCCTTACGAGCGTATGCACTCCCGACCCTGTTTCCTCCCAGCTCAAAATATCACAGCCAACATCTTGTGTAAACAGCCTAGCGGAGGGAAATCTCTTAAATCCCTTAAATATTAAACTTTTTTAATTTCACTTTAACTTAGCATAAAGCACCAAATGCAACTCACAGGTACTTTAAAACAAAAAATGCACATTTATACAAAAAAACAAAACAAAAATCTTACTAATATACAGAAATATATGTTTTAATTCTCATCACTTATTTTCACTACTCAATTTAACAATTAATACATTTAATAAACTAATTTTCAAAAGTACCTGTTGACAGTTAAAAAAAAATAGCTCCATTTTCTGTAGGGGGAGGACATAAAATATTAAATATTTTGAAATCAGATCAGTTATTTACTATTCTTCTCTATCCTGTTTTTTTTTAAATTTTTTATTTATTTTTTTTTAACAGTACCCAATTCTTAATACACAATTTGATAAATTATTTTAGTTTATTGATCAATTTAGTAGAATCAAAAATAGAATGAACCAAAATTAACTTATCTAATTAAAAAAAACAATATTATTATTACCATGATTAATTAAACTATTCCAATACTTATATGCAAGTATCATCAAATCGAGATTTCCTTGCGCGGTGGTTTGGGTATTGTTATGTTTTAAGAAATGAATATTTATTTATTGCTAACTATCGTATTCATATTAAAACAAATTTACAATACTACACCCTTAGCTTTTCAACATATATGTTTACTTACCAATTATGAGGTACACATTCAATTATTTTAACTTGAATATGAGAAAATACGGCTTTATTACTTAATTCAAGTAAAATTTTTATATACATAGTTTCAATTTGATATAACAAGTATAACATATTGTTTAATATTGTTATTAACACTTATCGAATCATAATTAACCCTCAGATAGAACCTGCTGCATTATCACATTGGGCTCTAGCTAATTTGAGATTATAGACTACCGTTTACAATAGCGGTTGCTAAGCGACGTCCTATCTATTGCGCATTAGTCAATTGTCGACTACTAATAATCTAATTTTATAGGCAGGAATAGTTTTCTTTATTTAATGTTAATATAAATAAATTAATATTTTATGACTTTAATTGGATTTAGTAAAGAAAGAACTCTCCGATTCCAAGGGACACTCACAAATTTACAAAGTGATGGCCCCGACTAGATCTTACTTTGAACGATTTATCATGCCAAAACAATGTGAACCTTTATAAAAAAAAATTATATATAATAAAATAAACCATTATAAAGAAGAAAACAATGTCAAATATTTTTTTTTTAGTTTAACAATCAAATTTATTAAAAGAATAAATAAAATCTTAAAGAATTTCTTGATAAACTACAATATAGCTTAAAGCTATTTTTTCCAGAGTCAAACTCTGTCAGGAACAATAAAGTTAAAAATCCTCAACAAGAAAGTTGATATCTGCCTAGCCTTCGCTTCATATTATTCACATTAATAAAATATATTAAATAATTATTCAGATAACAATTGCCTCTTATTACACTTTTCAAGTATTTTAGAGTTTTGAAATATTTCAAAAGTAAGCAATGAATGAAATTTTAACCTTTAAATAGCATAATGATAATGTTTCAATTAAGATTGTTTTTTTTACTTTTTTGAAAATAAAACAAACAATTTTTTCATGTTTGTTATATTATCAATTTTTTACTGATTAAGCAATGACCTTTATTAGAAATTCATATAGCACCTCCAATGCAATACTTTCATTTAATATTATTTAATCAATTATTAAAACTATTGCAAAATATCTCATTATGAATCCTATGGTTTAACCTGATGAGTTTTAATATAAAATTAAAATATTTGAACTGGATTTTTCAAAGTTTATTTTGTTGTGATCATATTGCATTGAGGGAGCAACAGAATAGAGTAAATAGCTATAAGTTATGTTAAATTTATGATGTCTGAAGTAACAGTGACACATGAAAAAATAAATAAACCCCAAATGAATAAAAACTCTTGAATATTCGAATAAAAATAGTATTAATAGATCTATTCTCAAAATACTTATTTGCCATAGTACAAATATCAATCGATATACAAATAAAAAATATTAATTTGTTTACCTGTTATTTAAAGAACAGTGCTAAATTGTTTTCATTGCAAACTTTTGAAAAGTAATAAACACAAACTAAAGTACTGATGAACCTCCCTCTAAAGTTAACACAATTATTTTAAAAAACAGATTATGTAACAATAACAAGATTAATAATAACATTAATAATAGTAATAAAACTGGAGTCAAGGGGAGGGTGAAGTCCGTGGTAGGTAAAGTGGTTCTGAAGGTATCTCAAACGGCATTGGTCGCGGTAGGCAGACCGAGTCCACGGAGAGGTCGCAAGGCATATGGGTCATCTCTTGATTCCTCCTCTCGTCTTCTGGGCTTGGTGACGAAAGGAATCTTCTCACATATTTGGGATAGTGAGTTTTTTCGTGTGCTTTTAATATTGTAGATCGTGAAAAAGTTTTGCCACACAGTGAACACCTGAACGGACGTTCCCCTGTATGGACGCGGCAGTGGTCCTTCATGTGATGCCGTAGTTTGAAAGCTTTCCCACAGAACTCACATTTGAACGGCCTGTCTCCGGTGTGCGCTGGCAAGTGGCCTATGAGGGACCCCACATCTGGGAATGTCTTTCCGCAGAACTTACACAACGCACCGGGCACCTCTGTCTTCACTCCTTGGTATGGAGGCAGCTGCTGCGGCATGAGCTGTTCTCTATACTTGAGGGTCTCCAGGCTGTGCGAGAGGATGTGTCTTGTCAATTTGCTCTGGTGTGGAAATATCGCTCCGCAGTACATACACGAATACACTGCCCGATTCTCACCATCGTTATTGTCCTGCAACCAAACGAAATCACCATCAACTTCATTGTCTCATTTCATTATCTTTTTACAATGGGAAAAATAGCCGACAATATAAATAGGATAAAGGGGAAGGTAGTTTCTATGTTTTCATTTTAATTTTGAACTGTTCAGAAGTTGACGCTCATTTTGTTTGGCTGCAATGACAAAAATGAAACCCTTGACCCACTCTTAACAATAATAATAATCATAATGAGAAAACACATTCATCACAAATAGTAATAAATAAAAAATAACAGAAATAACTTGTGGCATCATAATAAAAAAATATAGATAATATATAGATATTAGAAGAAAAAAACAAAATAAATAAATAAAACAACGCACAATCCAAAATTGGCCAAAAATGTAGGTCAACTTCTTTTTCAGCAAGGCAAGGTAATGAATGATTGATCAGATTTAAGAAAGCATGCTTCCCTTTGTGGAGACATTTACGATCTCTAAAATGTTTAGTCGAGAAACAATGTATTTTTCAAGGATTTAGGAACTAACATGCTAATTATTAACTTGCTAACGTGCAGCATGCCAAGCAAATTTTATGTAGATGGGGGATTTTCTTAACGAAAAATATTTTTAGCATTATTACAATAAATTAAAGAATATATATATATATATATATATAAAATAGATAAACTTACTGGATCATGTGGGTGCCTGTAGTCAGACGAGCTTTCTCCTGTGTTGCTTTTGTTTTCATCTCCTCGATCCCAATCCACTTCTTTTTTTAATGACTACAAAAAAATCATTAAAAGAAAAAACAGGTCATTAATTGTTTTAAGTATAATAAATTCAGAGTTTAATATGATAATTCCAAGAGTATATAACTGTTTTTAATATTGTTATTAACACAATAACACAATAACATAATTCATAACTTCCTAAAATAAGCAATGGTGAAGTATACAAGTTCTAAAAAGTTCTATCCATCACTACTTTTGTTAGTCCAATTTTTTTTATAATTAAAAATTTAAGAACCATATTTTACAGGTACACTATCAATTTGACCATTAAAATATATTTAGATATATTAATAATATTTTCCTAATATAATTTGAATCAAAAGAAAACATATGTATATTAATAAAAAAAACAAAAACAATCATCATATTAGAACCATATATATTAGAAGGAAATCGCTAAAAAAAATGTTTTAACAATGCCTAACTCAATCTTCCAACTAAACAAAGGGCTTAGTAACAAGATATCTCCAATAAATTCCTTAAAATTTAATAAGAATGCTTCTTCTGGCTGGGTAGGATTTCAGCAAAATATTAAAGCCAAAAAAAAAAAAAAAGAAGAATTTTTCTTGGCAACATATATTTTATATGTGGTGTGGTATCATTTGATAGTTATTTAAATCATTTTAGTCAAAAATAAAGTCAGGGGACTTAAAACGAACATGAAATATGATTTTAGAATAAAAGGATAGTGCTTGAGATGAAAGATCGCCTATAGTACCTCTGAAAAAATAATTTTTTATATAGGCGTCTAATAAGTAGAGGGTTGGTTCAACAGATAATCTGATAGTCACTCAGCCCAAGACTGAATACCAGAAGTCGTAAGTAAATTGAGATGATCTGGATACAACAGAATTTCTCTAATTACAATTTCTGAAGAATGTCCTGAGGTTCAGGATCAAGGTCTCCGTAAAGGGTATAAATAGTGTAAATGGTAAATGGTAAAAGTAAAGCTTGGATCAGCTGACACGAAAGAGTGTGGGAGGCTTTGAGGAAGCGAGGGCTGGATTGGAACTGGAGGAGAGAGCTGCTACAGGAGAGGGACACTTGGTCCAAACTCTCAACAGAGGGAATCCCCACACTGCGCAGCGGTCAAGTGGAATAGATTATTATGATGATGATCTAGTAATCTTGAGGTGCATATTTTTTTTCTTAGGAATTTACATGGGAACTATATTTTTGTAAAGGAACTTATGAGCGAGAGACTAACAATAAAGGAGATCACAGCAAGTGTATATTTTTATTTTATACATAGATTTTTACACTGTCATTCTACTTTCACGAGCATCATGGAGGGAAATAAAATTTCTTTTGAAGATGGGCAGTGCTGTCTCCTTGGTCAGTAAGATAATAAGAATATCTTACCGAAAGCCTGTGAAATATTTACACAGGAACACATTACAAAAGGTAAGAGAACAATAACTTATAAAAGAAATTAATGTTATTTTTTATTTTTAAAAAATGCATAAAAGACATTAGGATAATTAGCAGAGTGGTATAGTTTGACTGCGGAACCGTGAGTTAGATTCATGCCATAGTTGAAATTTTCACAATGAAGTTTATAACTTTCATTTTTCAGTTTTTTTGATGTGAATAACAATTTATTTGAATTAATCATTATTTTGAATATTTATCTTCAGTAGCAAAAATAAAATTTTAATTTAAGCTAACATATTAAAATCATATTATCTAACTTTTTTTTAGATATGGCAAGGTTATTCGAAAATCCAATAAACACTAAATAAAATCTGAAAACAAATTCTAAGACCGAAAATCCAATGTATCCGAAAAAAAAAACTTGGTCCTACGAGAAATTTCAACTGTGTCTGAACCCTTAAATTTCACAAATTTCGATCCTCATTTAACCCTCCGTTAGTCGCGTGGACCTGACAGGTGCTTGATTTTTAATTTTTTGGTGCCAATTTCTAATAAGGCGCCACAGTGTAGTCTCCTCCTAGATATGCTCCCCTCTTTAGTATTCCGACCAGTCAGTACCCCGGTGATCACTAAAGATTGCACTTCCTGTCATTGGCGGCAACATTCACCTCTGAGGTGCTGTGCGACTATCAGTGTCATTACATATTACAAAATATGTAAAGTACTGTATATGCTCAACCAGGTGGTCAGTTTTACCTGAAGGCGGCAAGGTTCTGGAAATACCGCCTTGTAAGTTATTGGGGCAATAAACCTGCTGTTAGAAATTCAAAATAAGTAAAACCGACGACCGACAATGCTGCCGACAAACACCCAGGGAAATACCAGGGGAAGATTGTTGGAGAAATTTTGGGCCATAAACCCTGGTTTTTCCCGGCAAAGATACCGCTGAAGAATTGTAGAGAGGGATGGGAATTTTAGGATGGCCAACCAATGAAAAGAAGTCTGGAGCCAGCCAATCAGAAGAAGTTTGAGCCAGCCAATCAGAAGAAGTCAGAATCAGAAGTTTATTTAATCATAATTATATTCTTTAAATTAAGTTTTTTTTTTTTCTGTTAAGTCTATGTCTTTTTATTACTCTGTTGTATTAATAAATATGACTGAAATTCTTGTCCCTATGCCCCTTTATATTTATATGTTAATTATTCCTTCTTGTTTATTTTAGTGTTTCTTCTTTGTTACTTTTTTATAATAAAGTTCATTGTTAATGTAAAATTTGTTGTTTCTGCCCATACCCTTTAATCTAAATAAATATCATTTGGTATCAATCATTTTTAGAGGTGAATAATGGATTTCACCTCACAGGTACATAGCAACTATTGGAGTCAGGGAAAGGGGCGCGACTAACGCAGGGTTAACAAAAATGAGAACAGAAATCTAGTGAAATTGACTGGTTAGTTCCTCTTTTGTTTAAAAGATGGTTAGCATACCCTTAAAAATTTTCATTGTGTTATTTATATTTTTTGTGTTTTTTTTTTTTTTCAGCCAGTCAATCCAAAGAAAGTAATTTAACAAAAATAAATCTTTTGGAATAAGATTTTAAAGGTCCCAATAATAGCTTCTTAAAATGGTGAACTGACCAGGGGCGCATCCTGCACAGGTGGTAGCCCCGACGGGCCTGGCTGGGGTTCGGGCTGCGGAGGAGGCGAAGGCGGGTGAGCGATCGTCATGTCCGACGGGCCGCTCTGCACAGACTCGGTGTCTTCTTCTTGTGGAGCGCTTGGCGGCGGGCTGGGGCCGGTCTGCGGCTGGGGCTGGGGGGGCGGTGTCGTCTCCCCCTCTCCGCCACTGTTCGACTTCAAAGCAGTCATCTCTGCCAAACCTTTTACCTGCAACAATAGTCATCTTATAAATCCGTCATACTAGTTGTTCAATAAATTAAGTAATATTTATATACAGGGCAATCGTGAAACAAGTTCAATACAAAACATCCTTTGATGCTAAAGCTAGATTAACATTTGAAAGCAAATAGCAATGAGGAAGTCTAGTTCATGTCAATCTCTCCTTTCAAAAACGTCACTACTAAAAAAAGAACATGATTTTTCAGGAGAGTGAGTTTAAAGTTTGAAAGTAAAAACAAAAATTGCCCCGAGTAGATATTAAGCCTATGATTTAACCATTTACTTTGCAGCAGATTGTTTTAGATATTAACTGTCTTTTTTTTGAGAGAGAAGAAGAAATAAAAAACATTTTATAAAAAAAAATAAAAAATTAAACCGACTTCGAAACCTAGGAACCAGTAAAAATAAATGCACTGAAAAGTAAGAAATAATTACCTTCGGATTCTTATGAATTCACAGGAAAATTGGAAATGATATAAATACGAAAAATGCAATAAGACGAATAATTTTATTTTGATTTGTACAAATACACACTGATTGTTAATAAAAAAATGATTAAATTAAAATATAAAATACTGTGTTCAATACAACACAATCTTTTCGGAGGCAGCGCAAAATAGAAATGACATGATAAAATTTCATTAGCAGGCATTAAAATTAATAGGTGGGAAGAGAAGCTCTATTTGGAAGATTTTAAGATTTTCATAATTTTGTCCTAGTGTTAAAAATTTTAAATTTTGCGCCGCCTCCGAAAAGATTGTGTTGTATTGAACACGGTATTTTATATTTTAATTTAATAATTTTTATTAACAATCAGTGTGTATTTGTACAAATCAAAATAAAATTATTCGTCTTATTGCATTTTTCCACTGTTTATACCATTTTCAATTTTGCTGTGAATTCATAAGAATCCGAAGGTAATCATTTAATACTTTTCAATGCATTTATTTTTACTGGTTCCTAGGTTTCGAAGTCTGTTTAATTTTTTTTGTTGGTTAAAAAAAAAAAAAATTCGAAAATTTTTTGCGGTATACCACATTCGTCTACTCTGGCCTTTTTATTATACTTATATAAATATGACCATAATAAGAGTGAGTGATGTAAGCTATGCCAATGGGTATAGTTCAGAAATTCGTAGTATACCAGGGTTGTCAAAAATGCATTGAACTTTTGAAATCACTTCTAACCAATTCATAATTTAATGAGTTAACACCATCCAAAATTAACCAAAATCATATCCCACAGACATATCTCTAAGCAAAAATTTTTGTCAGATCATTTAACTGTCAAATGTTGACATTTTTAGTTTTCTGAAATGAAATATGATACCATGGAAACATTAATAAAGGGGATTATTATTATTACTATTATTTTTTTTTAAAGTGACATAAAAACTTATTCCACCAATGGCTTCAATCAATACTTAATTATCTCCTTATTATTATCTACAGATCCAAAAACAGATCTACTTAAATGTAATTATAACAAAGACGAAGTTCAAAAACTACAGCAGCTTTAGTTAAGAACTGAACTTTAAAACTGTTAAGTGTTTTTGTAGCGTAATACTTAAGTTTTTAAAAGTAATAAAAGGGAAAAAAATCTGAATACCATGCTATTATTATTACAATCACAACAATAAACATAAATATTATCACATGCTCTTCAGTATCATAAAACTACATACTACAGATATTTACAAATTAAATAAATTATTAATAAAAATAATTATATATTTAAATATTAATAATAAATTATAAATAAATTTATTATGAATTTTGTGTGGTGATTTGGCCCATCTTCCAGAATGAAGCTCATAGATTACAGTAGTTAAATATGCTATTCAAAGAATTTGACAATAAAATTTGTCACACTTCACTTATTAAAATATCCAAAATAAATTTAAAATTTAAAATCTTTATCATCCAACAGAGATCAGAATTATTGATAAATTATTTTCTGTTTTGTTGATTTTCTCTATTATTATTATTCTTAAATGTAACAGTCACTATAATATAATAGGCCAGTTGTACTATTTACATAGTTTCTTCTATGATCATAGACCTAAATCATAGACTGTAATGGTAATTTAAAAATCTAAAACTAATTTTAAATCAAATAATTTCCGAAAATTCGATAACTATAAATAATGAAGAATTTTCAATGTCAATAACATTAACACTAAAAATTATTTTAGACCTAAATGACATTATATAAATTGTTTATAATTGAAAGATTATTTCAGAAAAAGTTCCATCGCTTATTTTGAAATAATTCTACATCCAATGAAATTAGGGTCAAATGTTTGCCAATAAAAATCTATAAATGTATCAAAAATAACAGTAAGTAGTATGTGTAAAAAATAAAACAGTGTAATGTAAAAAATAAAGTAGGTTCATTTATTTAATTTAATTTATTTTGTCTGAGGAGAAAAGATTAGCCATTGCTGGGATTCGAACCCTGATCTCTGTATCACCGTTGCAGTGGTCCAACCAACTGATCTACCATGGATCTATATCCCAACCTTCTCTCTTCAATGCTGCCCAAAACGGCCTTTTTTTATTATATTTCTTTTTAATTTTAATTCCCTCTGATTAGGAAATCTTTATTTATTAATAATTTTCATACTCGAAAAAATCTGTTATATTATTCTCTAATTTAATAAAATATGTATTGCATAAAAATGAATTATTATTGAATACAAGGCTGCATAAAAATATTTTAACATATGAAATTCAACAGTACATACAAGAACATACTTGTAGATAACAAATATGGTACTTGTTAATTATAGCGTCGCCACTCTACAATAATTATAATGTAATAGAATCCTAGAATAATGGAACATCTTCATTGCTAAATATCACTTTGATAGTGATATTAATCAAAAATAGCTCATATGCAAAAAATTGAAAGATTATGGGGATCAGCTAAATGGGGAAACAAATGAAATAGAGGAAAAAATTGGAATTTCCTAGGATCTTATTCAGCAGAATTCTAGTAAACGTACTCAACTAAACAATAAAGAAATTTTCTCAAATTTTAGCATGGATAAAAGATTTTCCATTAAAAATAAACACCACTTTCATTTAAAAATAAACACATGTTATCATTTTACTTTAAATTATTTAATTTATAAGAAACTAGCTGTATAAACCAGTTTCACCCAGGGAATTTGATTTTTTAAATCTATAAAATGAGACTTTTTTTTACTCAAATGGTCGATTTCGTAAAAAACCAATGTAAAGCGAGATCATAACGATTTTTATAACAATAAAGAATATACTCAGAGATTGGCTCAAGTTTTGCAATTTTAATATGGACAGGTGCTCGCACATGGTATGAAAGAACCACTGAGCGAAGTTTGGAGATTTTAGGACAAAAGGTATGAATTTCTATAAAGAATAAACAAACAAACAAGCAAAATTTCATCTTTATTTATATAGATGGCATGACTATAATTAACAAGTACCAAAAATACTTGCACAAATAAATAGATAAACAAAAACAGGCTTAGCGAACTACAATCCATTCAAGTAAAAAAGCAAAATGTTTTACCAAAGACAAATATTTTCTGGAGAAAAGACCCCATACCTTACCTGAAGGCTCTCAGCGGTTTTCAACAAGGCAGAAAGTCTACACGTCTCAACTGACACTTCACCTCGGTACATGAAATCTACAAGGGTCCTCAGCTCGGCGAAACCCACGTCCTTCAGGATCACTATTGGATGCCGATTAGGGTGATCTAGAAATAGGGACCTGCGAAGATTAAACAAAAAAAAAAATTATTGGAAACAATGTACAAATATTTAAAATTATTTCTTAAGTTATTTCTCTAAATTCTCTAAGAATTTATCTAAGAAAATTAAATTAGATAAAGTAATTAATGCTAATTAAAGAAATATTTTTGAAAAATAAAAACAAGATAAAAATGTATAAAATATTAAAAAAGTAATGTTTTTTTAAGACTTTAACTCCTATAAATTGAAAATGCTTCTCATCGATGCTCATAAATAAAAACATATTACTCACTCCTTTTAACAATGCCATACAACTAAACCTTTTCGATTGGTCAGAAAAGTGAATCAAAAGTTGAAAAGTTTATTAAATAAAATAAAATTTATTCAGAACAGATATTTAGCCTGAGATTGAACTTTGTTGATTGTTTTAGATAATGTCTTTAATATTCTGATGCAGATTGTTTCTAGGCCAAGAAACATTTTTGGGGCACCCACAGGTTTCATTCAGTGGGTACTCACAATTGAAAAATTAAAGTGGAAAAACCTGGTCAAATCACCACGATTAGGACCACTGACTGAGAAACAATACTTCCTTACATAGTACTGAACCCAAGAACCTTCATGGGTTGCAGTGATACAGTTTTATTTTTTTTTTCCCTTAGAAGCTAAGTCTGCGAGTATAGCAGATCAAAATTTGTAAAAAGTCCACCTTTTTATATTATATTTTTTAATGAATGTATAACTCATTGAGAGATAAAAATTTACCTTCATTGTAACCAAACTAGCAAATAACAATTACCATTAATGGAGTACTTAGTCCCAAATATATAATCTAAGTAACAATTATTATAAATATATTTTGTTGTATTAAATAAATAATATATTATGATAAGAGACCTAAAGTAAGATGAGCAAGCTGACAAAACTACTTTGTGAGCCCGGAGGGAGTGGCCCTCGGAAGAAGCTAGGGTGACGTCGACTAGGCTCTCGGCCTCCAACAGCTGGCTGAATACACCTAGGAGATTGCTCTGATGATTGTTCCACCTCAGGCAGTAATGCTCACTTCCCATCTCTGATATATCACCCTGAAATCAATAGAAAATATATATAAATATCTTCATCTGAAAATGGAAGAGGATAAATATATCATTTCAATTCGCAGGATAGGAAAATTATAGAAACAAGCCTCTTATTGGTCCCTCCAATATCGTAGGTTAAAAAAAAAATTAGTAATAAAGGAATTCCCTTATGTTACTTTTGGGCGCAGCCAATTTCGGGACGTTATGCAACTGTAATATAAGCTCTTTTCAGATCAAAAACGGTTTGATAAGCTTTATTAGATTCTAGTTTTTTTCTCCTATTCTTTAATAAATCTCCAAACGGGTCCTTTTCAGTTGAGATCGGGGTCATACTAAAGGATGCCATTTGGGCTACGGCCAGAAGTTACATATGGGTACTAGTACAACAATAAATACCAAGCGAAAAATCATTAATGTGAGTTTATAGGGATCAAGTGCAACAAATCAGTGAGACAGTTCCAGCATAAGTCTAAATTTCAAAACCTTTAGCATAGTCTCTCTAATAATGGTCCAATAAGAAACAACATATATTTTTTTTTTTTAAACAAAAGGTCAAGTTATTGCTGGACTCAATTAGACTTGCATATATTAATTTCATTTGAATTTATTTGGAGTGATTTACCATCTTTATCAGGTTAGTTACTGTACATATTTTTGATTAGGCTTTTTTCTGAACCTAAAAAATATCCTAATTTTTTATATCTTTATGTCTACTTTTATAAAAGGCAAACCATTTATGTCCAATACCATAACTAGGAAAATATATGTCTTCCAGGGGTCACCTGTGGGCGTTGGGGGATCCGGGGGGGGGGGCTATGGGGGCTGCATAATCTCCCGAAATTGGCTATGCCCGGAAATAGCCGAAAGATGGCTTTACAGACAAATACAATGATGGAGATGTGCCTAATATCCCTGCTAGAAATCCTAAGTAACTTAAAGGAATTAAATTTAGGGAAAACACCAGAGGTGATAAGAAGAGGTAGCAGATAACAGGAGATATGGTTGCGATTCGATTCTACCTAAGTACCCAGAAATTTGTTACCATTTTATTTTAAAAGAAATTTTAACAGGGAGAGATTGGCCCTTCCCGGCAAGGCAATGTCAAAGACCCAACATGTGATGGTCCCTCAATATAACTATAACGAAACTTTCAGCAGATCGAAGACGATTCCAAACTCGTGCGATAACATTGACATTGAATATGAAGTGAATTGAATTGAATATGAAGAGCAGCTCCGGCCAAGCTGGATTCCGATCAAGGACGGGAGAGGAGCGATGCAAGTGGAGTGTGGTTGCATCATTGATGAGGAAGTGCATAGCGTTGCGTTGTGGTGGCCTTATTAGTGGAGCAACTGCGGCCAATGAGCCAACCCCTATCTTGTGATCACGTCGGTAGTTTACTATCGATAATATCGAAATCGGAAAGTCGACCTCTTTGCGCGTGCACTCACTACTAGGCTCTGACTGTACCAGCTTTGCCCGGCCACTCAATATTAACGCTGTTTCAATATTAACTTTTATGGAAACAAAAAGATGTATTCCAGTGACATTTGCCAAAAAATATCATTACACACAATAGCCTACATCAAATTACTGTCGAATAAGATAGGATTATATGTAGAAAGCATTTTGAGTCAATTAATTTACCAGGATTTTGAGTCAAAAGTTTTTTATTTGGAGAGCCTATGTGTCGAGGCAAACATGTGGATTTTCATCAGGGCTAAAATGAAGACAAATATATGAGCAACATGTAAAGTATCTAGGCTAGAAGATGAGATTAATTACAGATAGTAACAGTAAGAACTAACAAAATTCATCTCATGGTATATTTACATGTCATACAAACCATGTGAAATAACCATATAAAAAAAATAATTTAATTTTATAATACGATAGGTTAAATAATGGTCAGGATTTTCAGTTACAATATTTATTATGGTAAGCCAACGTTTCGATCCAACTTGTGGATCTTCATCAGGGCTAAAAGAAAAAAAAAATATATGAGTATCTATGCTAGAGGGTGACAATAAATGGATACATTACAGAACTGATAATAATATAAAAGATGGTGTATACATAAATATTAAAATAAGAGGCTGGTTAACAAGATAAAATAGAATATGATATTTACCTACTGAGTCCAGGTGGATACTAAGACTAAAGGTAAAAATAAGGTGAGAGGTAGTGGTAGGGGGTTAGTTTGCCGACTTCAAAGGTTTATGGCGGGGAAATCCAACGCTTTTGAAGTGACAACTGAGTGAACAAAATTATTTAAAACTAACAAAATATATGGTACTGTATACAAATAATTGTGTCTGGACTGAATAATAACATAAAAATGAGATAATACATAATGTAACAATGCATACAAATATGGAAAATATACAGAAAGAAGCATACAATACAAAAAATAATAATAGTACAAGAGGTACAGAGATAATTGCAGGTACCTATGAAATCAAAACTAGGATTTGAGGATGCGGAAGATGTTAGAATAAGTGGATGAAATTATCTCTTTATCTGTTTTGTGATGTTCTTATTGTGAAACGTTGGCTTACCATAATAAATATCATTGTAACTGAAAATCCTGACCATTATTTAACCTATCGTAATTGAAGAACAGTTGACCATCTCTCATCTTTACTAATTTTATAATAATTTACATTTTTCTTTTTTTTTTATTAGAATTCACAATTTTAATTTATTGTAATGCTAATAGGTGCACTATGATTTTCGTTAGCCAATATTTTGCTAAAACTAATAGATTCGATGTTTTCCCCACACGTAAAAAGGCGACACATCATTGCGCATGGGAAAAACACGGATTTTCCAAGTCCAAGGAGGAAAAAATAGATTTGGCTACTGGATACTCCCTAAATATCGATATAAAAAAGTGTAGTGTCAATAAATCAACTTACACCGCTGTCTGTTGGAAATTTATATAACTTACAAATAATCACACTCAATCGTAATACAATAAGCATTTAATTTGCAATAAAAGAAATATTGAGGCGAAAAATCGAGATATAAACTATCCTATCTTTTAAGTTAGACAAAAATACACACAATGAGTCAAATTTCATCAAAATCGGTTGAGTAGTTTCTGAGTTTACCTCCGACAAACATCGGGACACGAGATTTTTATATATATAAAAGTCTAAGAGATTAAGATGAAACCATGGTTAAATGAGCTCAGTACTTATACCGAGCTAAATTGGTACCTACAGTATACTGTGCATATTGAGCTTTTATCAGTAGTGAGAACTGTTCTTTGGTAAGAGGTGATCTGACCGAGATCACCTTCACGAGAAGGTCATGGTTAATAATTGATAAAGGATACCAACAGTTATGGCCCAGGGAGGTCTCCGAGACTCAGTTTAGTGTCAATATTTAATGTTTGTTAAGTTTTCATTTACTTATACGTTTATTTTGTGAAGCAGTTTGAATTTCTTTAGGAATTCAATTATTATTCCTAGATTTGTGTTTCTGCAACCCAGCAATTTATTAAATTTTCTTTCTAATACCCAACTTCCTGAAGGACAAACCCAACTACCGGGATGATCCTTATAATAAAGTAAAAGTACCTCTCTATCTATGTATACAAACATTACGGAATGAATCTTGATTTTTGCAATCTGGTAAGAACAGGAGAGATGGGCCAGGATCCGTGTTGGAGTGTGATCCGCTTCATAGATAGAGGCCCCACGGAATAAATCTCGACCTACCCACCTTGGTTAGAATAGGTTGGTTACAACTATAGAGTAACCCCCAGTTACTCTAGATACCACACACGGCCATATAGGTGTACCGAAAAGAAAAAAAAAAAGAACTGGGGAGTTATACCTACACTCCGCGGTGGAATCGTGAGCAACTCCGCAAGTTTTTTAGTCAAAAGAATAAGTAAGTAATGGAGAAGAATGTGATTGGACTTGGTTAGTTATTTTGTATTTAGATAACCAAATCAATATATAAACCCCATCTTTTTTGTAATCATGCGCGAAAAAATATAGACCATCCACTAAAATGCTAATCGAATCCACCTTCTTTTCAGAAGGTTCGGTGGATTTTCAGGAATAAAGGAGGTGGCGAGGTTGGAAACAAGAGGGTTAGATTATTATGAAGGGTATGCATCGTCAAATGGAAGATTAATGGAATCGTGAGCGGAATCAATATATAAACCCCATCTTTTTTATAGTCATGCGCGAAAAAAATGTAGACCACCCACTGAAATGCTAATCGAATCCACCTTCTTATGAACCTAATTATAAAGGGTATGCATCGTCGAAAGGAACATTTATATCATTGTGGATTTATATGATAATTCTATTATCATCTCTATCGACATGATAGATGATATTGAATGATAATTCTATCGACAGAGTATCAACGATTTTACAATGGAATATTTTTGATTGCCAGAATAACTTATGCTAGAGAAATTTGATGATTGGTTTTGGAATTTGATAGCCCCAAGGCTCAATTCTGTTATGAGCGTTTGTCCAATAAGTGTAGTAGGCGGCCGTAACGTCAAGCGGATTTAATTTTATATAAGGATTCCAAAATAACGTTTGGCGAGGTACTAAGTAACGGATATGTTCTACATATAAGGTACATATTGGAGAATTTTTAAAGGTTACGGTAGGATTAAGTCTTAAATTTGCAATGGCTTTAACATTAGCAATCAAGTAATTATATTGTTTATACATTAGTTATAAAATAAATAAACAGTATATAATTTGAAAAAAAAAAAGGATTATCACTAGAATAAAAAAATTAACTTCATTAAATATAAAATAAAAACAAAAGAAGGAAATCGACGACGAATGGGTTCTTATAAATTTATAAAATATTTTTTTTAATAATTAATTATAATTTTTGAATAATTTAATATTTGATAATAAAATTCCGACATTTCATTGGTGTCCTAACCTATCTTAATCCAAACTGGGGACTGCGTAAGTCAAGTTAAAATTTAAGATCAGAGACAACCTTGGAGAGTAGGGCCATTTACCGAGATTCCAATGCTGCGACTTTTGAACTTATGTCGAAGGTTAATCCAATGCAAGAGAAAAAGTTTCCAGCCTTCACCATGGGTCTCGTTTTCAAATAAAAGAATTAAGATCACATGAATTTATTTCAACAACTTGAGAAATCAAAAACTTCATTGGCTAATCAGGAATTTATAATAAATACTGAAAAAACAAAACAAGTTGTACTAAGGTGTAGGTGTGGGCGAGTCGTTACAAAAACAGTAAGACAGAAATAATTAGTAAGGCTACCTTCTTTAAAGATAAAGGAAAAATATTTAATTTTTTTTTCTTTCCTTTTTGTCAATTTATGCACCTATTGTTGCTAATCGGACGATGCTACAATGGCAATCCTAAATTTTGCCTATCCAGGTATAATTAAGATAGAGGTCTTTAATGAGTACCTGACATCGCACAGGCTCAGGACCGCCAGTTTATGTCCCAAACGACGGACTGTATAGCCAAGAATATTTATACTCCCTTTAAAAATTCTAGGGATACCTCGGGACGCGAACCCTCGGCCTTTAGGATTGTAAGTTTCTATGCCAACCACTAGACCACAGCTGACCCCATTTAATTTTTTGTTGTATTCCAATAGAAATGATAATAATGTTTGTTGATCAACAAATTAAATGTAACGTAAATTATCAATCTCGAAATTTAATTTTATAATTTTAATGAAGGGCTTCTATGGTATGTTGAAATCTTAAAGTGCCGAAGTTTCGTCCTGAGATTCAGGTCATCATCAGGGCTGTCGGTTCCACTGGTATAGAACGACTACCACTGAACAGAGGCAGTCTTTGTATACAATCATTTCTTGTGTACTGAGCATCCATTAAATAATAAGTAATTTAAAATGAAAATTAAACTGGTAAAGAAGAAAAACGTCTGGTGACATAGGGTCAGGTCAAAAATACTCGATATTAATTTTGAACAGTTCTCAGAAACAAGAATGTAATGGGAGGATGATGATGATTTTCAGTATTTATTATAAATTCCTGATTAGCCAATGAAGTTTATGATTTATAGGGGTTGGAACACGGTTTCCACCAAAATCGTAAAAATTAGACATTTTTGATGTACCGAACACGGCTAAACCACTAAACCGATTTAAACTTCAAATATATCATTCTGTTTGCAATATTTTGGCCTCTTATAGTAAGAGGAAATCAATTGTGATCTGTATTTGCCGAATTATATGCGAGAAACTGAAAAAAAATCCCAAAAATTTCACGGATTTTAGACCACAAGGCTCTAAATACGTTCACGTTTTAATTGCTTTGTTTCCCCTGGAGTGGGCTAATTTTAAAATTAATGAGCTCGTTTTACACAAAATTCGACATTCTACAACTATTATAAGCAACATTTTTTATTTGGAGTAACCCTCTTTAAATTGCAGGCTTGGGAACATGAGCGTTACTGTTTTTTTCCGCTAATGTGGCTAAATTGACAATCGGTTTTGGCGAAAAGACTTACCATATTTTAACCGTGAGAAAGTCAGTCGACGCTAAATTTAATGCCCTTTTATTTTAGAAAGAACACGATTTCTTCAGGGATAAATCGTTTTTGAGTTATTAGCGAAAATGTCAATTTTGTTCGCCTATAAAATTTGATGGCAACCGATCTGAAGTGGCAAACGTTAACATTTATTGTCTATGAAATGAGTACTTTCAGCCTATAAAACTATAAAAACTTTCTTCAAATCAGGCACCTTTTTGGCCCTCAGCTCCCGGACTACTAGCATAGCAGCCTAAAATACTAATGGTGGTCACTGTCGAAGGTTCGATTGATTGGACAGTCTCAGTCTCAGTCTTGTGGTGAAACTCAAGCCATATGATTATATGAGTGTTACAAAGTGATAATTTTTGTAACCTGTTCTAATATTTGTTGTGTTATAATTCGTGTGACACTGAAAATTGTTATTCTTCTTTGAATAAATATTTTTTTACCCACAGAAGTGTTACAATACCGTAGAAGTCTTTCATTAAAATTAAAAAATTAAATTTCGAGATTGATAATGTACGTTACATTTAATTTGTTGATCAACAAACATTATTATCATTTCTATTGGAATCTGTGGTGTAGTGGTTAGTATAGAAACTTAAAATAATAAAGGTCGCGGGTTCGCGTCCCGAGGTGGCCCTAGGATATTTTAAAGGGAGTAGAAATATTCTTGGCTATGCAGTCCATCGGATGTGACGTATAATGGAGGTTCCGAGCCTGTACGATGTCAGGTAGAAGATCCCTATACTAATTATACCAAGATAGGCAAGATTTAGGACTCCCCGTGTAGGATCGTCTGATTAGCCTTAATAGCATAAAGGGACTTTAAACAAACAAACAAACAAGAAAGCAATACAAATTAATTTAAATATTTTTCCTTTATCTTTAATGAAGGTAGCCTTCACTAATTATTTCTGTCTTACTGCTTTTGTAACGACTCGCCCACACCTAATGTTGTACGTTACATTTAATTTGTTGATCAACAAACATTATTATCATTTCTATTGTAATACAACAAAAAATTAAATGGGTCAGCTGTGGTTTAGTGGTTTCGCATAGAAACTTAAAATACTAAAAGTCGCGGGTTCGCGTCCCGAGGTGGCCCTAGGATTTTTCAAAGGTAGTAAAACAAGCAAGGTAGTAAAAATCCTTGGCTTTGACTTCCTTCGGGTGAGACTTAAAATGGAGGTCCCGAGCCTGTACGATGTCAGGTAAAAGACACCTATCCTAATTATACCTGGATAGGCAAGGACTCCCACTGTAGAATCGTCCGATTAGCCTTAGTAGCATAAATGGACGTTAAACAAATAAACAAACTTTTATTTTTTTTTTGTTACTCATAGCGACAGTGATTGGTTATTCAATATATAACTTCGAACAAAAATGCTAGAAATATTAGCAGTATATCACATTAACAGTTTAAAAAGGCAGCTACAATATAAAACATCATCACACACTTTCACATTGTTATCGGCGTTAATAACTGATTGGAAGTATTTATCATTGACCTGCAATCAATCAATTCATAATGCTTTGCAATTAATATACGTAATTTATACCACTGCACGCTTCAATAAGTTTTAAAATGTGTCTATTATTTATCAGCATATCGATAGTACATGAAAGTCAAAAATGTGATTTTAAATCATTAATTTTTTTTTTTTTTAAATAAGATTCGTCAAGGAAAAAACGTTAATTCAATTCTAAATTTAAATCCAGTGCGTGATTTATTTCAATATCGAATAATTTCTTTAACACGCCTTTCTGTTAAAATTGAAAAAAAAAAAAAATTATTCAGAAGAACTTAACCAGTTTCGTCACATTCCGCCATAAGTTTTAGTTATCAGAACATCATATCAGATCATAAGTGTCAGCGTTTTATTCTAAAAACTCGTTTTATGCGCTGCATTACATTCAATACAACTATGTTAAAAAAAAATGTTACTGAAGCTTGAAAAAATCCTGAAATTTGCCGTCCTGTTTGGATCAAACTTTTATATTTTATATTTTTATGTATATTTACAGGATGGGTGATAGTTAGTAATTTTAGTCACGAAACTTAAAGATATATTTAATAATAAAAAAAAATAATTTTCTTTATTTAAAACCGTCCGATAAGCCCTAAGAATCTTGCCGTACCGGCGTTCAACGAACAGCCATTTATACTTAACATGACGTTAAGCGAACAAATATGGCTGACGCACCCAACGCTAGCTTATGACGAAGAAAAAATCTCCGTTATCAATATATTTTATATTATCTGGAAAATAAAAAAATAGGAGACGAATTACATACACAAATTAGTGACACTAGCGCTACCCCCGAACACAGGCGTTAAGATTACAGGCAAACAGACGAAGTACCTAGATACCCGAACAGCCCACGTGAAGGCTGTTCGAAGGTAAAGTTCGTAAAGTCCAAAGGCACCTTTAAACAAACAAACGTAACTGTTCGTGTATATACGCAGATATATATGAGTAGGTATATATGAGCCAGAGGAGCAGAGAGCAGAGCGAGCGAAGAGGCCGATGACTATAACGAGGAGCCGCTGGAGTGTCCGACTGTCGCTCGTGACCCGATGCCACGCGGCGAGCAGTTCGTGACGCGCGGGCCACGACCGAGCAGCCAACTTTGTAATTGTTCACGCCGGACCCTCCGCCTCTTTATTTTCTTATTTCAGAGCTCGCCGGTTCACGACAACCACTTACCATCCTCCATAACCGCGTCTCTTCCCCTGATAACCTCATAAATACCGCCTGATAACCAAGAGTAAACACACCCTGTGCCTCCCGGCTCGATGACTTGATCGCATCCCAAGGATTCCGAGATGGTCCCATCATAATCCATGGGGCGGGGAAAACTGCCGTGAGACCCGAGGTAAATAAATTATAGATATCTTATATGGAAGCAGCCATTTTTTAGTTTCAATTTAAAATAGACTTAAATCCTAAATGGGGCGGTCTCCAGGTTTCAATCACCGAGACCTAACTTTACACGTATATCCACTATTAGTCCATGCAAACCGGGGGAGGGGGGGGGGGGCTTCTGCAATAGGGGGAAAAATATAGAGTTTTAAAACTTTGTGAAAATGCTCATATGGGTGTAGTACAGAAAAATTCCCAACCCTTAGAGGGCGCCCTAAACCCTAGAAATGTAAAACTATCGATAGTCTCAGCTATTGATAATTTCGATAGAATCGGGCATAAAACTATCGACATTATCGATAGTATGATATGATGGCCAAGGGGAGGGGGGGGGGGGAGTAGAATAGTATTTCATCTTTTATTAGTGAATAAAATGAACATTTCTGTAATTACAGGATGGGTTCCACGATTATACCTTGAAATAATTTGTATCAGTCTCAAGCTTAGTCTTAACCACAGAGAATAAATACTTTATCAAAAGGTCAAAGAAACTGTATTTAGAGGAAAGCTATTCCAATCCTCTTCATGGAACCATGCAACCAGGATTCCCATTTGTCGAAGCAGTTGCTTTAACATGTCAACATTCGGAAAGTAATCCTCGAAAGTCTTGGTGTTTTTGAAGAAAAAGGTCGTTTTTGTGACATTTGTCTAGACATACCTTACTTAAGAACGCGTATAATTCTAAAAATGTTCTCAGGTGATAGATTAAGAAAGGTTTAAAGTATTTTTTTTAAAAAAAACTGTGTTTAAATGCCGTTAAACAAGTAAGTTTCATGTCAAAGGACTGGTAGGTAAACAGTTGTTTTAGTTGTAGGTATATTATTCCATCAAGTTGGAAGGCATGTATAAACAAACCATTCAATTTTTCAGTACTATATTTTTTGAATGAAGTTAATATTTGTTTTCATAGCGTAGATTTTTTGTTAGAAACTTAAATAAAATTACACTGTTTCATTATGTTAATTTTTCATTTCCATGATTTATATAGTAGGTACATGGGTGCTCAGAGGCAGAGGCTATCACTTTATCCTTTAAAAACAATGTTTCCGATAGAACTACAGATAGTTTTACACCACTACCCTACAATTCCATTTCTTTGTGTTTTTCGCTTTTTTATACACAACGGTTTATATATTGAAGAAATATTTTTATAAAAAAAAATCTTCCTGGCAAAATTCTGCTTAAAAATCTTACTGTCCATTTATTAAGTGGGAAAACCCGTTCTCGAAATAATACAGTTGGAAGACAATTAAATATTAGTGATGTAAAACTATCGATAGTACTATCGATATTATTGATTAAAAATCTATAGTTTTTTTAACTACAGTAAACCCTCATTATTACGAACTCGGATATAACGAACACCTCGATATAGCGAACCAAAATACTATCCCCCCCAAAATTACCATTATATTTCTGCTGAACCCCTCGTTATAGCGAAATCCCTAGGTTAGTGCGAACTACGAACTAAATTTGATGCCTGAGAATTATTATATTCTGTTATAACGAACTACTAGATTATTTGCTATTTTTTTTTTTTATTTAATGCATTACGTAGAATGAGCGCGGGAAGAAGAAGCAGCTCCAGTTTCTAGAATTGAGGTGTTTTTTTTACTCTTAACTAATCCGATTTCCTTTTGCTCTCTCTCTGATTCCATTGACTTTTTTCTCAAAACTAGTTCAGTTCTGTTTTGACCTCTGTATTGTTCCAATCAGTGTTCTGTAGTCGTTTATACTGTTTTTTTTAAATACACAATGAATTCGTTGGCAAACGTGTGTCACAAACGTAAATCCTTATCAATTGAGGAAAAATTGAAAATTCTCCAGGATATTGAATCGGGAATTCTAAGTAAGAAAACCATCGCAGACAAATATGGAATTCCAAAATCAACATTGTCAACCACTATAAAAAACAGAGATAAAATAGATTCAACCGCAGCCCAAGGATTAACTTCAGCATCAAATAAACGACTGCGCTCTGCGGCTCATGAATATTTGGAAAAAAATTGATAAATTGCTTTAAACAAATGAGATCCCAAATACCAATCTCAGACCCTCTTATTAAAGCTAAAGCTAAAGAACTCTCAAGTGAACTTGGCAGGTAAATTAATGAATCTCATTGTTTAATTAATATGAAGTTTATCTAAAAATAAATTACATACATGCGTTTTAATTTAACTAGTTATAATGAATGGATGAATTTCCTTCTAAATGCGATCAAATTAGTGCGGCCATTGGCTAAAAAAAATATTTAAAAAAAAAGAATCCTCGGTTATAACGAATTTCGTTATAGCGAACTATGAATATCAAGCCCCCTACCAGTTCGCTATATCGAGGGTTTACTGTATCGACAGTACTATCGAAAACATAGTTTTTAAAGGATAGCCTCTGCCTCTAAGCACCCATGTGCAATATTATAAATGGAAATGAAAACTAAGAAATATGCGTACAGTGTAATATTATGTTTCTAACAAAAAATGCTTATCTACTCTTCACGCAAAAAAAATAAGACTGAAAAATTGAATGGTGTGCTTCCATTACATGCCTTCCAACTAGATGAAATTCGTATTTATACGAACAAAACAACCTATTGCCTGTCCCTTGACTTGAAAATTACTTATTATTATTGGTCCCTTGTTACTAAGAAACAAAATCAGATCCAGAACTCCGACACATTCGATGATTGCGTACCGAATGTTTTCATGTCAAAACAACTACTTCGACAACTGGGAATCCTAATTGCATGGTTCCTTGATGAGTTTGATATAGCTTTCCTCTAAATACAGTTTCTTTTACCTTTTGGTAAAGTTTTATTCCTTGCGGTTACGACTGAGCTTGAAACTGATAAAAAGTATTTCAAGGCATAATTGTGGAACCCATCCTGTATTTACAGAAATATTCATTTTATTCTCTAATAAAAGAGGAAAGAAACAAGCGCAAATGGAAACGTGCATTATAGCTCCTATCGTTGCTAATGAAAAAATCTACTTTCTACCCCCTTTCCCCCCTCAGACTATCGATAGTATCGATAGTTTTATGCCCGATACTATTGAAACTATCGATAGCGGAGACGATTTTTTTATTTATAAGACTTTTTTTTTTGGTTAATAAAGTCATCATAATATATAAATCACTAAACCTGGAGAAGGTGATTATACAATCATTGCTTTATTTATTTTAAAATCCAAAGGCTTGTAATAAAAAACAGAAAACTAAAAAAATACCGTAGGTAACACAAATTTAAAATAACAAGCACCTTACCAAAGTTGCCATAAATTTCGAGATCGGTACGTACGAGAAAAGGGTTCAACTGTTCAAAGAGAGTTTATTATTCTCCAGCCATACTTACCTAAAACAAAACAAAAACATACATTACAAACTAACGTAAATAATGAATAGTTTAGAAACAATTATAAAAAATAACAGTGTAAAAACAATTAGCGGTAGAATTGAAAAGTAAAAGTAAAAAGTGAACGTGAAATTGTTTTTCTAACGTATATTTTCCTCTGCATAACAAGGTATTAGGTATAAATTACACTGAATGAACTGAGATGAACCAACCTGGGTGAATGAACCAAACCCATCATGTTTAGTTCATATTTTCCTCATTCATTAATGACCTACTTCTAATCACCGACTAAACGTCTCTGAGCACCACAATTAAAGTTAATCAATGACTATTTGATTTCATTTGATAACTTACATTAAATCTATCATCAACACCCCGAACCTCGATTAATTGAAAACACCAAACTGATTTCGCACTAATGATATAGCGCGAAAAAAAGGATAAATAAGAAATCCAAAAACCGAAAATAAAGAAGAAATAAATAAGAAACCCCAAAAAAGGAAATTAATATGAATCCCAAATAATAATTTTGTATATCAATCCTTGTATAACATTATTTGATAAATCTTTATATACAGGGTGTCCCGAATTTAAATAGCAAAACTTCAGGGCGGTCTCTTGATTGCTCTCTTGAGTTGACTGACACCGAATAAACTTCCTGCTTCAAGGTTCCCCATACGATGAAATCCATGGGTGTCATATCAGGTATCTGGGTGGCCAAGGTACTACTCCTCCACGTCCAATCCATCGTTGTGGATAATTTACATTCAGCCAAGCTCGAGCAGCTCTGCTATAATGAGCTGGACATCCATCGAGTTGGAACCACATTTAATCCGCTGTTGTAAGGGAATGTCATCTAAATAATTAGAAAAGTCGTTCTCCAAAAAATGTGTAAATGTGATTCCATTCAATCTTTCAGGTAAAAAATATGGTACCACCAGTAATCCGTTCCAAATTCCAAGCCAATCGTTAATAGCAAATTCATGCTGAAACCTATTCTCTCTGATAGCTCTGGGATTTTCAAGAGCCCATACATGATAATTTCTTTTATTAACAATTCCTCCTCTTGTTAGAAACCAGCTACTAAAATTCAATCTCTTGACATAATCTTGAGGTAATAAATTCTGAACTTTTTGAAGGTGGTATAGGTAGCGATTATCACCTTTCAAAGTTCGCCATATTGCTAGCCGCGATATTCCTGATGCAGCAGATGCTCTTCGGATGCAAGTCTCAGGATTGTTATCGAAGTGGCGTTGGACACAATTTCTTCTCCGATAATCTGCTCTTATTGATGCCTGGAATTGGTCGCCTTCATTACGTATTAAGAATGACCCAGTCTCTCGAAGTGTATTAAAAGTTAGCGAAAAGACACGGCGATTAAGCACTCTTCTATTTGGAAATCGGCGCGCATACTCCCGCACCGCTTCTAAAGCATTACCGTTACAGAAACCATACAAAAAAATCTGGTGCGTGTGCGTAACACACAACTTTCACTTACCAACTTACTTAGATTAGAAATTAATGCGTTTTGTTAATTGCCACTTCTCAAAAGAACAGAACGGCTTTAATTATGAACAATGGTCTGTCATTAAAGGCGTACTCCGTATGCGTGGGCTTAACGAGTTTTATGAGTTGACTGAATATTTTTCTTTTTTTCTCCTCTTTATGTTTTATTTATTTTTATCATATCCCATATTTAGCCATTTCTTATTTTTAGGCGTAACGAGAGACAGTTAATATCTCCATGTAAACAAAAACAAAGGTACTTTAAAAGAAACAGACAAACAAAAAAGGCCACAACCCCCCCCCGCCACCCCCCAAAAAAAAGCCCCCTCAGAACATTTTAATAACGATAAAGCCTACCTGATATTAATGAACACCTAATTTTCATTAAACATGACGAATTTGATAAAAATCGTTTAAGCCGTTTTTGAGATAATCGAAAAAAAGGTAAAAATTGGAAAAAAATTATGAAATAAAGTGCCCGCTCCGTTTGACCAATTTTGATGAAATGTTGGCTATCACATCTTTGGCATATACATACATCAAATATCCAGTTTGATCAAAATCGTTAAAGCCTTTTTTGAGTAAATAAAAAAATGATACAACATTGATTGATACACGTGAAAATGATACAAAATTTATTAAGTAAAGTCCCCCCTCCGGTTGTTCAATTTTGAAGTAATGTTGGCTATCGCATCTTTGGCATATACATACATCAAATACCAAGTTTGATCAAAATCGTTAAAACCTTTTTTGAGTAAATAAAAAAAACACGTGAAAATGATACAAAATTTATTAAGTAAAGTCCCCCCTCCGGTTGATCAATTTTGATGAAATTTTTACAGTCATATCTCGGGCACATGAATAGATCAAATACTCAGTTTAATCAAAATCGTTAGAGCCGTTTTTGAGAAAATAAAAAAAGACTTAAACAGTTACTAAATAAAGTACCCCCTCCCTTTGAGCAATTTTGATGAAATTTTTGCTGTCACATCCCGCGCATATACATACACTAAATACCCAATTTCAGGCTCGCAAGGTTTATAGTTTTTGAGCTAGTCTGTTCACACACACACACACACACACACACACACACACACACACACACACACACACACACACACACACACACACACACACACACACACACACACACACACACACACACACACACACACACACACACACACACACACACACACACACACACACACACACACACACACACACACACACACACACACACACACACACAAACAAACACACACAGACTATTTCGAGGGACTTGGTTAATTGGACTCAGGGGACCCCAAAACGTGTATTTCCGTTGAATACCGGAAGTCGAACATTTTCACGATCGCAATACTTCCACTTACTATATATTTCATATATAGGTAGGTGAAAGTAAAAATCATATCAGCGTATTCAACATTAGAATATGTACGCGGCATTGTGGCTGATGCTATTCACACAAAAATATCTGAGTGATAAGAAGACTGATTTAGGAATTATAATCCTAGAAGGAAGCCAAATGTAAACAATTAAAAAAATGTAAAGGATAGCATTAAGTGTTTACATATTACATATTACACTGCCTAGCCTAACGAACCTTGAAAGGTGATAATCACTACCTATAACATTTATGTTTTGTTTCTTTTTTTGCGATTTTCTCCAAAACTAAGCAAATCTCTAAAGGATTTTTTGTCTTAGTTTTTCGATCCACTATAAGTTCCTGAAGTTTCGCCATTTAAATTCGGGACACTCTGTACATAAAAATCTCGTGTTCCGATGTTTGTCGGAGGTAAAATCAGAAACTAATCAACCGATTTTGATGATATAGGTCTCATTGTGTAGTTTTGCCCGACTTAAAAGACAGGGTAGATTTTATCTCGATTATTGGCCTCAATATTTCTTATTTTGCGAATTAAATGCTTGTAATACTACAATTGAGCGTGATTATTTGTAAGTTAAATAAATTTCCAACAGATGGCGGTGTAAGTTGATTTATTGACACAACACTTCATTTTCTTTCGATATTTATGGAGGGTAAGCATAAATCTATTTTTCCGGCTTGGACTAAGAAAATCCGTGTTTTTCCCATGGCAAATTATGTGTCGCTTTTCCAACTGTGGGGAAAACATCGAATCTATTTGTTATAGCAAAAGACAGGTTAACCAAAATCATATCTGATACGATATCTCACATCACCATGTGTTATATTCTGAAATTAATTAAAATGCATTATGGAAAAAGATTAATTTGTTACATTTTTGCTAACTGTCTATTGTGACTGTACTGAACACTATTCCAATCATATTCTTTATCAGTTCCTTTTACGTGTGTTATTCATTAACACATTATGGTCAAATATAAGATGTAAAGAATAAAAACTGAAGCCCTTCTAAATTCTTTACCAAACAATTATAAATTTGGCTTAAAGTTCTATTTTATATCCCGTTGGTTTTTAGATTAGCTGAAACGTTTTTATCTTTATCAGTGAATTTTTATTTGACGATAAGAAAGAATAGGATGTAACTAATACTACGCTTTATAGCTACTGAGCCACAGCGACGCGTGGTAGGGTCTGCTCGTTTACTATAAATGTATATCTACAATATTTCAGCAGTCAAGTAATTAGCCATATGTAAAGTTTTATTTCGCAATATTTTAGATAAGGGTTATTAGGGGCGTCGATTCAAGCGTTAAGTTAAAAAAAACATAGAAAAAAGTTAAAGAAATTAAACTTAAAACAGTGTGATATATACATAGATACACAGCTCCCACATAAAACTTTGAGTGTAATTCAGACTCCTTAGAAGAATAAATAATGAAGATAAGAAATTATAAATAAGGGAACTAAGTAGAAGATTTTGTGATAACGATTTATAATAAACAGACCAGGAAGTAAGTGCAAGGTAACATTGAATAGCTAACCATCAACATCTATCTTTACCATTGATGCAATTATTCCTGGTTTGATATAGTTCTAACATTAATTTTAATTCAAACGAGTTGAGAGATTTAATACGCTAGCTTTGTTTATTTTATGGTTATTTGTTCTTCTTTATAAAAATTATAAAGTAAATAAATTATAAAGTGTATAAATTACTCGAAGAAAGATAAAGTAAATAGGACTCTTTTAAGCAAAAAAAAATTTTTTCTTGGTATGGTTCTTGATATTCTTTTATTTATCGTTCGTTTCTGATGATTAACACCCAACTATATTTATATTATAATATGTTTAGTATCTTACGTGCGACGTTTCGGATTCTCTAGTGAAATCACACCAGAAGCCAGTAGAAGAAACGATTTTTGGAAATATCATGTAGGGAAAGGAAGACGTAACATTTTATACAATGTTGAACTTAGAAATTTTAAGGTGCTTAATGATGGACAGAGAGTCCGAAACGTCGCAAATAAGATAATAAAAATATTATAATAGAAATATAGTGTGATGTTAATCACCTGAAATAAAAGACAAATAAAAAAACGAAAATGTTCGAGCGATCCTCCTTGGAAATAGTGATATGTATATTATATCGATAAAGATGTAAGTGAAAATACTAAAGAGAAAATAAAATAATTTTTAAATTAGTTTAATAACAAATAATTGAAAAATCGCATGAAAAATGAGGTCCAGTGCTGCCTAAATAAGGCGTTAAGCAAAAAATAACATCTATAAAATGTGTTTAGCATGTACAGTTTTTAAAATATCAAAACTTTTTAAGTGTTAGCAGAAAAACATAAAGATCATTTATAACAGTTTTTGTGCTCCCCTGAAAACTTGGTTCACTGTGATATTATAGTTCTAAGCTACAGAAATATCAAATATCAATAAACGTGTTATCGATATTGCTAAATTTTATTTTTGTGGAGTTGCTCTTGTGGTTTATTAATAATTTCGTCGGGTTCACCATTGGTGTAGTGGTTAGCATAGCAGCGGAGGATTAAAAGGGAGTAAAAAATCCTTGACTATGCCGTCCCTTGGATAGGACGTAAGTTGGAGATCCTTAGTCTGAACGATGTCGGGTACTGTAAAGATACCTATCCTAATTATAGCTGGATAGGCAAAGTTTAGGACCCCCACTCCTAGCATCCTCCGATTAGACTTAGTGGCATAAAGTGACGTTAAACAAACAACAACAAATAATTTTCGTTACTTTTCATCAAAGCTATGTAATTTATTATCAAGTAATCAATATTATATATTATCTGCTATGTTAAGTATAATCATTATATTACATGTAAAAATTCAAGGGGCATATATTTGTTATCTCAAAAATGGAAGAGCGGGTGAATTAATCTGAAACCATTTAGTATTATAATTGTTGTTATTTTTTGCATTCACTTACCTATATATGATATATATATATATATATATATATATAGTAAGGGCAAGTATTGGGATCGTGAAAAATTTTAACTTCTTGTTTTCAACGGAAATACACGTTTTGGGGTCCCCTGAGTCCAAATAACCAAGTCCCGCGAAATGGTCTGTGTGAACAGTGAACAGACTAGCTCAAAAACTATAAACCGTACGAACCTAAAATTGAGTATTTGGTGTATCTATATGCTCGAGATGTGACAGCACAAATTTCATAAAAATTGGTCAAACTTTTGTCTCATTCTTACGTTTTTTTTCATTTTTTTTTTTACCAAACTGGGTATTTGATATATGTATATGCCCGCAATATGACAGCCGCAACAAGAAAGCAGTAAAAAAAACTGGACTATTGATGAAATTAGGTCCCTTAAAAAAAGCAATAATGAATCAAGTACTGATAAATTTAAAGTTTTACAATACAAATACTCCCTAACTTGTGGAGATATACAAATATAAGCATACAAATGCGAAAAAGTGTGTGAAGTTGAGGAATGGCATTTAACAAAACACGTCTTAATGTAATTAAGTTGATAAATGAAAGTTGTGTGTTGAGCGCATCACACCAGATTTTTTCTTTTAAATATTAAGTCTACAAATTTTACTGCGTAAAAAATTAGCCAGCTATTAAATAAGAGAGAGTTAATTGATTTTTTTTCTTAAGGAATATATTTGTGTGCAAAAATTCTAAATATAAGAAGGTAAGAATAAATTAAAAAATCTGGTGCGTGCGCGCAACACACAACTTTCACTTACCAACTTACTTAGATTAGATATTGACGTGTTTTGCTAAATATCATTTCCCAAAGTCACACATTTTTCTACATTCATATCTTATTTTTATTAATCGTTAAAGCCGTTTACGCGATTCATAGTTTTTGAGCTAGTCTGTTCACACACACACACAGACACACAGACACACAGACACACAGACACACACACACAGACCATTTCGCGGGACTTGGTTATTTTGACTCAGGGGACCCCAAAACGTGTATTTCCGTTGAAAACCGGAAGTCGAAAATTTTCACGATCGCAATACTTCCACTTACTATATATTTCATATATAGGTAAGTGAAAGTAAAAAGTTAAATAGTAATATTTTTCTCATTTTTAATAATCATACTTTTTAAGGCTCAGCAAAGTCAACATTACGTTATAAGATTATGTACTTATTTTAAATATATATTATTCGGATAAATAATACATACATAAATTAACATATTATCGAAATACGTCAATTTCTGATTTAAGTAAGTTCGTAAGTGAAAGATGTGTGTTGCGTTCATCGGACCATGGAAAAAAATGAATCTCAATGGAATACACAATGTCCCTTTTCAGTCGTGTGACAATCTTTATAAATGAAATTTAACAAATGTCAGCTAAGATTTATAATTCTATCTTATTCGACAGTAATTTTAAAAATAGGCTACTATTCGTAATAATATTTTGGGGTAAATTTCGCCGGAATACATACATTTACTTCCCTAAATAATAGGATAATATACTTAGTTAGGTAAAATTAAAATAGAAGAAGATAATGGAGGTAGAAGGTTGAAGTTGAAGTTAAAGTGATGGAAATGGTTTGGGTGCGCTCAAATAAGACAACACTATGTGTGCAGTCGGTCTATACCAGTGGACTCGACAGCCCTGATGAAGACCTGAATATCGGGTCGAAACGTCGGCACAATATATGTTATTGAACATATAGTGTTATTTTATTTGACCCCCTCCCCAACAATTTCCATAACATAGAAGAAATTATGTATGTAAATAAGTAATAAAATAAAACAAAAAGACTAGCCTGAAATAAATTATGAAGGGCCGGTAGTAATATAAAGTATACATCCAATAATGATGACTATATATATTATGATGTAGCGATCAGCTGATATGACAGATGGTTGATGACGGCACTGCTAGGCACTGCACACGCGCCACGAACTAAATGGTTCCTCAGTTAGCCGATGCTGCTGCTGCTATTATTGCACTTGATGCAACTGGCACGTGCGGAGGCCGTTCTGCAGAGGTCGATCTTGATGCAGAGAGGTTGATAACAAGCGGGAAGGAGGATTCGAGTAGGTAATATCATAACTATATTTAATAGTACACATAAACGGTAAAAGTGGGAAAAGCAAATTTCCATCAAGTCAATAAAGAGGAAAGGAATCAACAAGAAGCAATATCAAAAAAATCTGGTGCGTGCGCGCAACACACAACTTTCACTTACCCACTTACTTAGATTAGAAATTGACATGTTTTGCTAAATATCATTTCCCAAAGTCACACATTTTTCTATATTCATATCTTTTTTTTTTTAATCGTTAAAGCCGTTTTTGAGTAAATAAAAAAAACACGTGAAAATGGTAAAAAATTTATTAAGTAAAGTCCCCCCCCCTCCGGTTAATCAATTTTGATGAAATTTTAACAGTCATATCTCGGGCATATAAATACATCAAATATCCAGTTTGATCAAAATCGTTAAAGCCGATTTAGAGTAAATAAAAAAAAAAACACGTGAAAATGTTACAAAATTATTAAGTAAAGTCCCCCCTCCGGTTAATCAATTTTGATGAAATTTTTACAGTCATATCTCGGGCATATTAGTACATCAAATACTCAGTTTAATCAAAATCGTTAGAGCCGTTTTTGAGAAAATCGAAAAAAACCTAAAAATTTATTAAGTAAAGTACCCCCTCCCTTTAAGTAATTTTGATGAAATTCATGCTGTCACAACGCGGGCATATAACTACACTAAATACCCAATTTTAGGATCGCACGTTTTATAGTTTCTGAGCTAGTCTGTTCACACACACACACAGACCATTTCGCGGGACTTGGTCATTTCGACTCAGGGGACCCCAAAACGTGTATTTCCGTTGAAAACCGGAAGTCGAAATTTTTCACGATCGCAATACTTCCACTTACTATATATTTCATATATAGGTAAGTGAAAGTAAAAATATTTGGTACCAACAATAGAAAGATGTGCAGAGATAATTTTTGGAAATTAAAAAAAGAAATGTTTAAGGAATTTAGTGAAAATATGTCTTCCTTTATATCCTTATATAAATAAAAATCTCGTGTCCCGATGTTTGTCGGAGGTAAACTCGGAAACTACTCAACCTATTTTAATGAAATTTGGCTCAATGTGTAGAGTTTGGTCCAACTTAAAAGATAGGGTTTATATTGATTATTGACTATATCATTTCTTTTATTGCGAATTATTGCAAATACAGTAGGTCGTGTTTCGATTTATTAACATGGCGTCATATGTCGATTTCATTACCTTTTTGTTGTTTTCGGGGGTAAAATCAGAAACTATTCAACCTATTTTTATAAACTTTTGCTCATTATCTGTAGTTTTGTCCAACTTAAAAGATAGGGTAGTTATTTATCTCGATCATTGGCTTCAATATTACTTTAATTGCAAATTAAATTCTTATTATACTACAGTTGAGTCTGATTATTTGTAAGTTCTATAAATTTCCTACAGATGGCGGTGTAAATTGTAGAGTGGCAAAGCTAAGTGATCTAAGTACCAAAACCAAAATTTTCGGGAAATGAATAAAAACTGCACAGAATGTATCATTTTTAATTTATATTTATCCAAATATAATCATTAAATTAAATTGGAACTACTTATACTACCAACCGAGAGATAATTCACTTCGCACCGCATTGGCCTTGGCTTTTAAAGCTCATTTTGGTATAAAAAACGGGGAAATGAATTTTTGGCACTTAGATCACTTAGCTTTGCCACTCTACAATTTATTTATTGACACAACATTTCATCTTCTTTCGATATTTAGGATGGTTAAGCAGAAATATGTTTTCCGGCTAGGACTAAGAAAAACGCGTTTTTCCCATGATTTTAGCAAAAGACGGGTTAAACAAAATCATTGCGCACCTATTAGCACTAAAGTAAATAGAAGTTGTGAATTCTAAAAAACAAAAAACGTACATCATTGTCGTAAAAAGTTATAAATTAACGTTATCTATCGCATTAATAAAATAAAGTTTTTATGTTTTGATAAGTAGCATGTAAAACATTCAGCATGGTTTGAGGTTGCTTGCTTTTCATAACCTGTTTGTAGAACCTCAACGATATCTCATTTCACGGTATGTTATATTCTGAATTAAATTAATATGTATTAGGAAAAAAAATTAATTTTGTACATTTTAGCTAACTGTCAATTGTGATTGGGTATTACTTCGGATGAGGAGCTCCAAGATGGCGGCCGGCGTGAGTAAACAACAAGGTATTCCGATCACGACCTACACGATATCCACGATTCAGTTCGGGTTAACCGATAGTTCCCGAGCAGATGTAGTCCAGATAACCAACTTCCCCGCTTCAATAATGGGAACAACCAATGTAATGTATAAATGAATGTTTCTTTAATATAATTAAAGTGCAACAACAGATATTCGTAGAAGTACTATTTCAATATATGAAAATTTCCTGTGATGGTTGCATAAAAATTTAATTTTTAAACTAAACAGACCATTTAACAAATACATCTAATAGTTTGTTATGTAAATTTATTTGTTTGTTTTTTAAAAATATGTTATTGTCCTGTTTAAATTATTAAATGGGATCGAGTTAAATGCACAAGGTACAAATACTTAATAATATAAGGATCTAAACAGACCATTTAACAAATAAATTTAATAGTTTGTTATGTAAATTTATTAGTTTGTTTTTTCAAATCCGAGCATTCTTAACCACAGATTATTATTTTTTTGTATTTCAAGAAAAATGTATTTAAATTACCAAATACGGTATTTTTAAAAGTGATTTGATGATGATTTTAAATGATATGTCTCCAAAGGAAAAAGAACAAACTGTACATGATTTATTAGATTAAAGAAAGGGAGTAAAAGGTTTAAGAAATTGTATCTATTAAAATCAATTTAACTATAATTATCGGCTAACTGTATTATAATTAACTAAATATAATTAATTTAATTAAATACGTTTCAACTAGCAATAATCGCACTTGAGTAGACCTTCATTGGTTACGATATTGCCTCTGCGCAATGTTAATTTAATTAAATGTTTATATTTGTTAATTCTGCCCTAACCCAATTAAAAGTTACCCATATATTTCAATCATTTTTCGATCAATACTTCCTTGTTTCGACGAGCTGTTGGAAATTCCTTATATAAATAAGACATTTGGATATACATGGGTACAGACTGTGTAGCTGCATCAGACCTAACCTAATAAAAGTAAGAAACGAATGAATTCCCTTCCAAAAATGTGGATAAAGCCGACATCGGATCTCGGGAACTATCGGTTAACCCGAACTGAATCGTGGATATCGTGTAGGGCGTGATCGGAATACCTTGTTGTTTAGTCACGCCAGCCGCCATCTTGGAGCTCCTCATCCGAAGTAATACCTGTCACTGTACTAAACCCTATACCAATTATATTCTTTATTAGTTCCTTTTACATTTGTGTTACTTATATTTAATATCACCTCTCCTGAAAAAATCCCGTAAGTGCTAAATGGTGGATCATTAATACTTACCATAGTCAAAAATGAGATGTAAAAAATAAAAACTTTTACCCTTCTAAATGTTTTACCAAACAATTTTAAATTTGGCGTAAAGTTCTATTTTAAATCCCGTTGATTTTTAGATTAGCTAAAACGTTTTTATTTTTATCATTGAATTTTGATTTGATTGTATTAAAAAGAATATGATATAATTAATTCAGCGCATTATAGCTACTGAGCAACAGCAACGCGTGGCGGGGAATGCTCGTTCCTTTGTAATTCAGTCAGATCATGTGTATCAGTTTGTATCAGATATGGATCCAACCTCGCAGTAACAAATATTAATGATTATAGATAATAATATTTGTTTAATTTTAGATAAAAGAACCCAACTGACGATATTAATAAATTGATAAAAAAAATTGTATTAATATTTAATGTGAAACAGAGATTTTTTTTACAGAAGAAGATGTTTCTAAATTCACCTCTTTACGTGCCTCTTCAGTGATTCGTATTCCATAGCGCGGGTGTCGCCGGCCCGTTGATAATCTTCACATACATTGTTAATGACTAATATGATATGTTCATATTTATTGAATTCAAATACCAAAAAAGTACCGTTCTAAGAAAAGTAAAAAATTGGAATAATAACAAAACAGTGGAGATGAAAATCCCCACAAGCATAAACATCTCCATTAGTTTATACGGAAGTCCATCTCGCCAGGGCCGATCCCAACAGTTCACCCCCCACCTCCAGATATTGAAAGAAAAACATAATTAATGAAATAAATTTACTTATTTATTATTATAAATAAATAAATAAATTTATTATTTATATTATTTATTGTATCCAATTCTTACAAAGTTTTTAGTATTGTATTATTTCACTGGTGTTTGGTCAATAGGGGTTAAGTCATGGAACGTGAAGCTTAAACAACGATTTACCAAGTTATTGAAAATCATTATAAATTCTATATATTTATTATATAAAACTATGTTCTTTCTACAGAGACTGTAATAAATTATGAATAACGAATAAACTATAGTCATTATGAATTTTAAGAAAACTATACAAAATTTTTTTTTATGACAACCCCTTTTACCCAACCTTGAATGATTTAAGTATATGCATTTATTAAAGTTTCTATTCTTTTTTAAATAGGTGTACAAAAAAATTTGTCCTGAATTAACACTTACTACTAACGCTTTATATAACTTTTTCCTTTTTTACAATGGTCATTCCCAACTTATTCTATCCATTTTTTTTTCTTGCGCTATCCTTGCGGCTTGCAAGGTTCCCCGCATAGAGTTATTCCATAATTTAGAATATTGCATATTTTTCCGAAGAGTGAAATTAACATTTTTTTTTAGAAAAAAAAAATAGAAATATAACACGACGAATTGTCTCAGAAAGTAATAAAACGAACACTTCTAGTTGAAATATCAATTGTTCACCACAAATAATGTTATTAAACAAAAGAAAAAAAGTTAAAACGCGGCTACATTTACTACAAGAGATAAGGAAACAAGATGTACCAGGAGGAAATAGGGTAGATTGCAGAGTGCCCTGCCGATACGTAAGTACCGCTTCTGTATGTGCTCGTGTGCAGTGTATATTTATGTTGTTTTTTTCTTTTTGTAAGAAAATATATCGTACAAGAACCAATGGACCTCAAAAAAGAGTCCACTCCAACGACAAGTGTTCCACGTTCCCCATCGATTTAGATATTGCTTCATAAATAACCTATTGAATTGAGATTTGCAAGCGGAAGCATGAACGAGCGCTCCGGAGCGACTTGGATTTGGAAATAAGAAAGGCAGTAAGAGGTCGTTGGCCAGAATAATAGCGAAGAGCTAATTCGTCACCTTTGATAGAGCTGCCACCTTGCATAACCTAAAACAAAAGCAAAGCAATTTTTTTTGCACTGATTCCTTCGTACCTGCAAATTTGGTTTAGTTAATCAATTCGTATCTGACACTCTTGGAAATATTTCACAGGTAATTGAGACACCTGAACGCTCACCTGGCCAACTTTGTCTAAAACCAAATTCACAAGTCTCGTGGCGCAATCAAGCCTCAAATATGACGTGAATTACCTTTAGTTGAAAATTTGTCTGCGCCTAAGATTTTTCATAAAACGCGTCGATAATAAATTTTGATGAGGTAGGACCATATTATATCGATGGCTTGCTTCACAGAATAGTTAAACTAACTTTAGAAAACATACAATTTAAGGCTCTCTCTTTTGAAGACATTCACCTGCAATGTTGAACAACTGTTCTAAGTAGTAAGTGTCCCTTACTCTTGTGAGGCGTTACTATTAAGGTACCGTTAGGGATCCGAAAGAATTAATAAAACTAAAAAACACATACGCCTATTGTGAATAACCTAACCAATCCAGACCGCATTTACATTTCACTTAAATCCTTCGCGCAGTTTTATAGAATAAAAAGCTCCGACAGCCATGGCGTGCTTACCTTAGCTACGTAAAATTATCGATAGCTCCACTATCGTTAGTATTAGGTGATGAACGGGCGGCGACATAATCATTGGATTTTTCATTTGATACGATAGAAGCTATAATGCACGTTTTCTTTTCTTTTCTTTTTTTATTAGGGGACTAGATAAAACATTTTCGAAAATAGAGGATTGGTTCCATGACAGATTGAGGTAATTGCGATGCCCCAACAAAGTTGATGTGTACTACAGTTCTTAAACTAAAGTATATTTTTATCAAAGATTTAAAAATTTTTTTAGCTTTCTAACTTTTACTTATTATACATATCTGTAACCCGGAGGAAACAACATCAACTTATTGATTTACATTTTTCACTATTGATTTAAACACCATGATAAATACCTCTAATTATTAATCGAAGTAAATAAAAATGTGTAAAACGTTTATAAAGCTCCCTGAGATTGAAAAGCCAATTTTAAAAAAGTATTCATAACGTTGTTTAAATCCGATAGGATTATTTGGACTCATGGGACCCCAAAACGTGTATTTCCGTTGAAAACCGGAAATCGAAACTTTTCACGATCATAACAATACTTTCCCTTAGGGTAAACCATACAGTTATTGATACTCTCAAGACTACATTTCTGGTAAAAATACTTTTTATGAAGGGATCAAATTGAAACTTCCTCTAGCTCCTCTTTATCTATCCTTGTGTGTCCCCTCTAATTGATCAATTTTGATGAAATTTTGACTAACACATCGCGGACATATGCATACATCAAATACTGAGTTTAATCAAAATCGCTATAGCTGTTTTTGTAAAAAAAAAACTCAGAGATTAGAAAAATTCATTAAATAAATTACCCCCTCCGTTTGACCAATTTTCGCTTTCATATCGCGGGCATATACATACACCAAATACCTAATTTCAGGTTCTTACGGTTTATAGTTTTTGAGCTAGTTTGTTTACACACACACGGACCTTTTCGCGGGATTTGGTTATTTGGACTCAGGAAACGCCAAAACATGTATTCCCGTTGAAAACCGGAAATACAAAAAAAAATTTCCGGAAGTGGAAATTTTTCACGATCATAACAATACTTTTCCTTAAGGTAAACCATACAGTTAATGACACCCTTAAGACTACATTTCTGTGGTCAAATTAAAAAAAAAATACTTTTTATGAAGGGATCCAATTGAAACTTCCTGTACCTCTTTATCTATCCTTATAAAGACTCAAGAGTTTTTTGGGTCAAATGTTCAATAATTTTACCATATGGCAATATTTATTGTTAAAAGTGCAAAAACTAGTTATTGACACCCTGTGGATTCCATTGTGAAATCTTCCCTATGGTTAGTTAGCTAAACAATTACTTCATAGATGACTTAGAGGATCCTTCAAACATTAGATTCATGTATATCTTGAAATAAAATTAGAACTTGTATACTTATTTCTTTAAGACAAAGGTGGGGTGTCAATAGCTGTACATTGTCAATAACTGTATGGCTTACCCTACCCCTACTAAATATTTCATATATGGTGGAGTGGAAGAAAAATAACCTAAAATATATTTTAACGATGAATATTATTATTCTGATAAAATGATAGAGGTTTCAATAAATAAAATAACATTAATGACCGATTAAATGATAACCCTCATTATTGAGGCTGCCGAGGCAAAGTGCTGACCACTCAGCCCACGTGCGCGAGCTATTATTCCCCACTCAAATCGGTCACGGTGAAAACGCAGATATTTCCTAGCTGACACGATGTTACTGAATTGTGCGTTGTTGATTGCGAATTATTCGGACGCAGATGTTCGAGGAAGGATGACTCTCAGTTTGAAGCTGGGTTTAACCCACCCCCACCGCCTCATTATTATGTTAAACTTTCAGTTGACTCAGCAATCAATCAATGATCCACAATACTTGTCTATCGAACATAAATAAAAATATAACGAGCCTATTTCCTCGAAACACAAGTAGATTGCTACTTGGAATTGAAATTATTAAACATCTTACTGAGGTCTAGATGGAGATGGTATGCTATCGTTATAAAATAAGAATTATCTTACTTTATAATAATTCCTGTTATATGTTTCTTTATACTTTCATATATTTATCGATACAATATAAAGCTAACAATTACAATACATTGATATATGTTACAAGTTTCATCTTGTAAATCCGAAATCTACCAAAAATCGTCAATTCTCCTTCTTTTGTTACAAATGATGATATCCATTATTACCTTCTTGTCCCGTAAAGTTCATTACTTGTAGCCGATTTGGCCTAATACCGAAACCACCCCTTGGGGTCAACGAGACAATCCGTTTATGAAATAATCCAGTTTGAAAAAAATTAAATATCGATTAGTGAGTGAGTAGTTAGAAGTTTTTAACGTTTTATTTATTTTATTATTTTTTATTTAGTTTCTCCACAACTACCTACCAGTTATACGATATAAAAATTATCAAATCGTGAAAAAGATAAAGGTATCAAATAATAATAAAAAAAAAAATTAGAAACAAACTATCACACTAATGGTCGCGGGTTCGCGTCCCGTGGTGGTCCTGGGATTTTTTTAAGGGAGTAAAAAATCCTTAGCTATGCCATATCTCGGATAGGACGTAAAATGCGATGTCAGGTAATTTTTAAAGATCCCTATCCTAATTACACCTGGATAGGCCAAATTTAGGACTTCCACTATAGCAACGTCCGATTAGCCTTAGTAGCATAAAGTGACGTTACACAAGCAACATGAAACCACCCCTTCGGAATAAACTTCAGGGGTCTTCTTGGTTTAATGACTACATGCAACTAACCAGTGATTCGTCTAGTAACAGTTACATAACCGAATGTAACCTATAAGATATTCAGTTTTATTAAATCATATGATCCACAATTAACATATACCGTAAACACTAATTCTTTGATAAGGTATTGAATCTTTCTTCGTGGTGATGAATTGTTCTAGTTGATAGCAGTAATCACTGGTTAGTAATATGGAATCGTAAAATAAATAAAACACTCAAATCGTCTCGGGACCTCCTTATTTACAACTAATTTTGTATTAAGACCAACGTGTAATTTATGTACAAGCTTGTTCATGCCATTACTGTAACATTATATCAAATTTACCTATATATTTAATCAACACGGTAGTCAATTTCTAAAAATATTAAATAAAAAAAAGCAATAATAGGAAATTATTCGAACTTCATGATGGTCCTTAAACTCAATCAAAACCGATTAAAGTTTCAATTTAAATTTAATGTTCCTCTGATGTCCGTCTATAGGGCTAGTCCAGGCAAATCGTTATTTAGTAATAGCAAATGGAAATAATTTAAAATGTTTTGAACATTGGAGATGCTAGAATTATTATAATATTAAAGGTGAAGAAGATAGTTACCAGCAAGAAGTGAAGATCAGGTTCGACCTCAACAGTCAAATCCTCAACATTTACGTTCATCTTTGTTCAAGATTGGGATCCGCTGCCAGCTTAAAAATTCACATTAACGAAATAAGCTTTGCTGAAACAACTTTTAGTGAAACCTCCCGCGATGTTACTATTTTGAAGAACAAAGAGGTTAATGCTAATAAATACCATATGATACTAATTTGGCGAAACTTTCTTCCTGTACTTTACCGATGAAGTATACGAAATGTGGTGTAGTGGTTAGCATAGAAATCTACTTTACCAAAGTTCGTGGGTACGTGTCCCGCGGTGGCCCTAGGATTTTTCACTCCTATTTAAAAATTCTTGGCATTGCCGTCCCTCGGTGTATAAACAAATTATACAAGAGGTATATGCATTTTATATTTATATAAATATCGAGGACCAACCCCCATTTTACAAATAATACAACAATTTATTTAATTAAAAACAAAAAAATCGTCCTGGTTTTAGAATTTTTATTAGTATGTTTTTCACAAAATGAAATATTACATTAAAAACTTTTATCTATTATAGAAAGATTAGAGATTATTCTATATTAATATATAAAAACTTGTATATATTTGATGAAAATTCAAATAGGGTTACAAGTTGGATGTTTGGTTATTATTCAATGCATAATTTTCGAACAAAAATGCTAGAAATATTAGCAGAGTATCACGTTAACAGTTTAAAAAGGGAGCTAAAATACAAAACATCATCACCATTTTATCCCAATAAATACCAATAAGGGGTATCATTATTGAACAGCTGATAATAAAAAAATTGAAGAAGCCCAACCTTAGAGAAGGAATCTCTCAACAAGATGACATAATCATTATATTTATTAATTCTTTCCTATTTTAACTTCTGACTTTATCAAATATACCATAGGAAATGTCATTAAATGAAAAAAAGTTTCTTTCATTGAGTTGTCGGATCGTTAATAATTTTTAGTGGAATCACCTGTGGTGTAGTATTGTATTAGTGTAGTGGGTAACATGGCAACCTACAATACTATAGGTCGCGAGTTCGTGTCCCATGATGGCCCTAGGATTTTTTAATGGGAGTAAAAAATCCTTGGCTATGCCGTCCCTCGGATAGGACGTAAAATGGAGGTCCTGTACGATGTCAGGTAATCGTTAAAGATGCTTATCCTTATTATAACTAGATAGGTAATTTTTAGGACTCCCACTGCAGCATCGTCCGATTAGCCTTCGTAGCATAAAGTGACGTTAAATGAAACATACAACCAAATTATAGAGGTGGAGAATAGTAAACTGTTTTCGATAAGATTTTCAGGGATCACAGATAGTCAGAAATTTCAGTCACAAAACATTATCTTTATTTGTAACGCTCCAGCATTCACCCAGCCCATGTAACATTAACATGTTCGGCTCGAAACGTAGGCTGTTTTAAATAAAGAAAATTAATTATTTTATATCAAATTTATATTTAAGTTAAGAGAATAAAATTAATGACTATCACTCATTCTGTAAATATTCCTAAGAAAAGTTTGATCTAAAGTGGACGGCGAATTTCAGGATTTTTTCAAGCTCCAGTAACAATTTTTTTTTTACATAGTTGTATTGAATGTAATGCAGTACATAAAACGAGTTTTTAGAATCAAACGCTGATACTTATGATCTGATATGATGTTCTGATAACTAAAACTTATGGCGGAAAGTGACGAAACTGTTTAAGTTCCTCTGAATAATTCTTTTTTTCACTTATAACAGAAAGGCATGTAAAAGATATTATGCGATATTGATATAAATCACGCACTGAATATAAATTAACAATTGAATGAAGGTTTTTTTTTTGGACGAATCTTATTTAAAAAAAAAAGAAAATAATGATTTAAAATCACATTTTTGACTTTCATGTACTATCGATATGCTGATAAATAATAGACATCTTTTAAAACTTAATTGAAGCGTGCAGTGGTATAAATTACGTATAATAATTGCAAGGCATTATGAATTGATTGATTGCAGGTCAATGATAAATACTTCCAATCAGTTATTAACGCCGATAACAATGTGAAAGTGTGTGATGATGTTTTGTATTGTAGCTGCCTTTTTAAACTGTTAATGTGATATACTGCTAATATTTCTAGCATTTTTGTTCGAAGTTATACATTGAATAGCCAAACACTGTCGGTATGAGTAACAAAAACAAATAAAAGTTTGTTTATTTGTTTAACGTCCATTTATGCTACTAAGGCTAATCGGACGATTCTACAGTGGGAGTCCTAAATTTTGTCTATCCATCTATAATTAGGATAGGGATCTTTAACGAGTACCTGACATTTTACAGGCTCTGGACCTCCATTTTAAGTCCTATCCGAGGGACGACATAGCTAAGGATTTTTTTCTCCCATTAAGAAATCCTAGGGCCAATGCTGGACGCGGACCCCGCGACCTTTAGTATTGTAGGTTGCCATGCGAACCACTACACCACAGGTGACCCCTTTTTACAAAAGCTATTCGATTTAAATTTTTATTTCTCTTTTAAAATTATAAATATTATTATAAAATTTTATATTTTAGATAAACTTTTTATTTATCTAGATTTTTTTGGTTTAATTAACGTCTCTTTGGACACTGAGGCTAATCCAACGATACGACAGTGGGATTACTAAATTGTCTTGTTAATTTTTAAAGTTTTTAATTAGTTTCTTTAATGAGTTTTATTTTGAATATTTTTCTTCATTATTTCATGTATATGAAAAATATTTGTCTTCATTATTTTGCTAAATTTATTTCCTAATAAATTATTTCTATTGATGTGATACCTCTCATTGGTTATTAAGTATTTCTTCGATGAGTTTATTTTTATTTTTTTTTATTTTGTCATTTACAATCAGCTCTATTCTGAAATGTTTATTTTATTTATTTTTACATCGCCTATTAAATGTTCTAATGATTTCTCAATTCACTAGCGCTATTTTATGGTCAGTTTTGGTGATTTCAATTTCGAAAACCAGGGCCGCCCATAAAAATAATAAAGGTTTATCATACTATTTAAATCCAAGTGGAAAATTTAATTTAATAAAGAAATGGACAGGGGATTGTTCACATCTAAGGTAGTGATAATACATTTCAGGGAAGTCACCAATATTTAAGTAATTATTCCCTTTGATGATATAAACTAGACATCAAAGATAAAACAAGTTCTTGGGACGACAATATTCCTTATTCTGCTAAGTTAGAAGAACCCTCATTGGCTAATAGGAGAGATAGTACAAGTTAGAGGAGCTCTCATTGGCTGAGAGGTGGAAGATAATGGAGTTGCATTATGGAGGACAAGATAGTACACAATGAGGATATATTTGTCGAGGCCTGAGATCGATGCAAGCAGCTCACGGCCAAGGGCGGACCTCTCCTGCCTAACTGCCGCATCCTCAGAGCTTGCTTCAGCTGTTGGACCAAAATCAAATTTTTAACGGGAAAATAATTTTTTTGCGGGTTTTTCTAGTGCGGGAGGATGTATCTAGACAATATGGGTAGGATCTAAACAATATGGGTCCGACCAATATGACAAATATTTGAATGTAAATACGTGAGAAAGAACAGGAGCATATTCATTCCAAGAGAATAGCCAGGAAAAATAAGGGGGATCTTTTTAACTTTATCCACACCAGTTACTTTTTGATAACTGTTTTTTTATAATCGTATTAAATAACACAAGTTATTTAATAACATATATATTTTAATAGAAAAAAATCTGGTGCGTGCACGCAACACACAACTTTAACTTACGAACTTACTTAGATTAGAAATTAATGCGTTTTGTTAATGGCCACTTCTCAAATGGCTCAAGAACGGCTTTAATTATGAACAATGGCCTGTGCATGCGTGGGCTCAACGAGTTATATGAGTTGACTGAATATTTTTCTTTTTTCTCCTCTATGTGGTTTCTTTATTTTTATCATATCTCATATTTAGCCATTTCTTATTTTTAGGCGTAACAAGAGACAGTTTATTTCTCCATATAAACCAAAACAAATGTACTTTATAGGAAACAAAAAAACAAACAAACAAAACAGGCCCCTACCCCATTTAAGCCCCCTCAGAACATTTTAATGATGATAAAGCTTACCTGATATTAAAGAACACCTAATTCTTATTAAACATGACGAATTTGATGAAAATCGTTAAAGCCGTTTTTGAGATAATCGAAAAAAAGTTAAAAATTGGAAAACAGTTATGAAATAAAGTGCCCCCTCCGTTTGACCAATTTTGATGAAATGTTGGCAATCATATCTTTGGCATATACAATACATCAAATACCCAGTTTGATCAAAATCGCTAAAGCCGTTTTTGAGTAATAAATATTTATTAAAGTAATTACCACTTACTTATACATACTGATTAAAAATAATTATCACTTACTTATTCATACGGTATTAAATAAATAATAATGATCAAACTAGGATAAAAAAATATCAGAAATTGAAAATTAAGTTTTAAAAGAAACATTTTAATTTTATATTTAGGCGTTTCATTCAAAAACATTACTTTTTCCATTTCGTTATATATATGTATAGTTTAATATTTTTGGGCCAGGTGAATTAAGAATTTTATTAAAACTGTTTACCGAAGAATGTTAGCAAAGAGTTACTAGTCCGATACCTGAGCACTTAGAAAAGATTATAATTTCATATTATCTTGATAGTCTGCTTCATTTATTTACGTTGTTGAATTGATAGCATTCTAATGCAGTACATCTACATTTTTACATTTTGGTGGACGTTTCGGACCAGTGTGTTAAAGCCTTTTTTGAGAAAATCAAAAAAACACGTGAAAATGTTACAAAATTTAGTCTCCCCACCGGTTAATCAATTTTGATGAAATTTTTACAGTCATATCTCGGGCATATAAATACATCAAATACCCAGTTTGATCAAAATCGTTAAAACCGTTATTGAGTAAATAAAAAAACACTTGAAAATGATTCAAAATTTATTAAGTTTGTCAAAAATTTTGATGAAATTTTTAGTCATATCTCGGGCATATTAAAACATCAAATACTCAGTTTAAACAAAATCGTTAGAGCCGTTTTTGAGAAAATCGAAAAAAACTTAAAAAGTTATTAAATAAAGTACCCCCTCCCTTTGAGCAATTTTGATAAAATTTTTGCTGTCACATACCTACACTAAATACCCAATTTCAGGTTTGCACGGTTTATAGTTTTTGAGCTACTCTGTTCACACAGACCATTTTGCGGGACTTGGTTATTTGGACTCAGGGGACCCCAAAACGTGTATTTTCCTTGAAAACCGGAAGTCGAAATTTTTCAAGATCGCAATACTTCCACTTACTATATATTTCATATATAGGTAAGTGAAAGTAAAAATATACACATAAAGAAGGTTCCCTCCTAGATTTTTAGAAACGTTGAAGTTGTTTTTGTTAATAATGAATCTGATACAACTGAGTCGTGTTTCTAAATCAGAAGAAGAGGCATTTAAGACATTTCAAAGGTTCGGAATATTGCATAAAACACGGAAATGTAGAAGAGGACATTTTGTGAAGCTTGCTTTTCACCAACAGTATCTCTCCAGGTTGGTTCCCCCCCCCCCCTCCTGGCTACCGCGACCAACGTTTTCAATGCGATCTCTTGTCAGTTCTCGCGAACTAAAATTTTAAAAACCGTAATTAATACGGCTTTTTTTTCGCGACTAGTTACCTCTCGCATAGGTAATTAGTCCAAAAATCTTTATTAGGTAAGACTATAGATTGGGGAGGGAGGGCGGGTTAACCCCGACGCCACCAGGAACCACCACCGTCGCCAACTAGTTGTCCCCGCGTTTCAGTTAGCTCTCGCACTCGTTAATTTTCATTAACTAATTACTATGGGTTCTTTTTTTTCCCTAGCTAATTACCTCTCGCAAAGGTAAATATTCAAAAAGTCCTTATTATGTGGTGAAGCGGCGGGGGAGGGCGGGTGGGGTTTTACCCCCCCCCCCCCTCCTGGCTACCGCGACCAACGTTTTCAATGCGATCTCTAGATTTAGATACAATTAGAAAAGTTGCAGATAGGAAATCGTTGTTATAAATTGAAGGGGTCGGGGCAAAATAGTGCCAAGCAACATTTTTAACAAAAATGAACTGTTTAGTAGGACTACATGTCTATGATGGAATTCAACCTAAATATGACTATAGAGTGCTCTGAATGCTACTTAACTTTTTTGCTCCCAACCTTTTCAACTAAAGAGTTGGGTTAAGAAAGTGTCAAGCAACACAGTTGTTTATGAAGTCTGATAGCGGGTAAGAGAAAACTTTTGTTTTCAAGTGATTCTTGGGAATCCGATGAATGTCTACATAACTGTGATGAAGATCCAGAGTATATACAATCAAGATATGATCATATACTTTCTGAAAGCGAATTTGAGGTGAGTGTTGCTCGGCACTATCTTAATCACAATTAATATTTGTTCTATTTACAGTTTGGTTGTATTTTAATTTTATGTGTAGAAAATTAATGGTATTGACATTTTTTAAATTTTTATTCAAAGTTTACCATTCCATAGGGGAGAGCGGGGTTGGTTGGCAACAGTTTTCACTTATTTGATTGTTGAGTCGTTCCTGTTAATATAGTCCCAATAGGGCTGATACCACTGTAAACCCCAAGTATTAGAGTACTTCAAGTATTTTTTTCAAGACGTAATATTTAATACTAAGATCATAGAAACTTGAAGAATTCGTCAATCCAGAGTATGCCAATTAACCCCCTATGTGGGGCAGGTTGGCCTAGAAGGTTGATTTGTTTAGCCATCTCATTCAAGTACAGCCTGACACATATTATTGTCATTAAAAGCTGCACTATGATGGTATAATAATTTTGAATAGGTTTTTAACAGCTTTTAAGGGAAAATAGAATGTCAATAGAAGAAGAAAGAAGTTTAGACTGTCGTCACTTTCTGCATAGGAAATATCGCTCCCATCCTCCTCGCTGGAACTAAAGACATTTGGTAGTTTCACCTTTGTTTATGTTTACCTTGCTCTTGTGAATTGCTACTGCGCCAACAAATCCCAGTTGAAGAGAGCCAACTAACCCCACAGGAGAGATCATATGAAAAATGACTGCCAGGACAGGGGAAATCAAGCAAACAAGAAACTGGTTAGTCGAAAGGTTAGGTTTTCCAAAGGAGTTTGGGGCTATGTGAGCAGAATCGGAGTCAAATGTTTTTCCATGCCTTTAAACCAACTTTACTGAAAATATAAAAATTTACTTACATGTTGTAAAATCAATCAATGAAGCACACTCGTCTCTACACTGTTAGCATCGGATTTAAAACCCAGGACAAGACTCCCGAGGTCGAGCGGGTCACATGGTACAATGGTGAGGCCTTCACAACAGGTGTGACGGAAACTATAAGCCAATGGCCAACCTACCCCCTATGCCAACCAACCTCGCTCTCCCCTACTAATAAAAAGTTAAAAACAGTCGTTCAGTCCAATTATAAACCAAAAAATATATTTGTGGCTTGGCACTATATTCTTCCTATTTTGTAACTAAATTACTTTGCATCTAAAAAAAAGTTTTCTTTGCTCAAATAAAAAAAATGTACTGGTAGTAGAGAATTTATGTTTACATATCTCAGAAGCAAATTTCAAATTAAAAAAACAAAAAACTTTTGATGAAGTTAGTGCCAGGAAGAGAGGTAACACTGCATTGATCACTCTATAACTATTTTGCCCCGACCCCTTCAATTAAACTGTCATTTTTGTTAACATTTGAAGCTTGTTAAATACATTACTTTAATCATCAGTTCTTCATTAGTATTAATTTAATAATAACATAAATCACTCTTTTAGAAATAAGTAACTGGTGTGGATAAAGTAAAAAAGACCCAATAAGGGGGGAGGGACAAGAAGAAGGGAAATTAAACCAAAGGTTTGAAAAAATCATGTAGATTAGGTTGCAGCGTAAAGCACGTTAAGAACAAAATTTGCTTGAAAAGTCGAGATTTTGTAAAATCGATTTAAAAATATTTAGCACTAAACGTGGTTAGCTATCAGCTGATGTTTTAATTTATTCATCAAGGCTACGTCTAAATAATGAGCGAACAAATTAAAAAATTATTTTTTTTGTTTGGACGTAAATCACTATTTACTGCTTTCTTTCTTCTATTATCTCTCTGTAAGTATAATACACTAAAAAAATATTAACGATCCTACAACTTAATGCAAGATTTTATCAATTAATTTTGAAGTCAAAAATTATGATTTTATTTTTTTTCATTTAATTACATTTCGTATGGTTCATTTTACAAAGACGAAAGTTAAATAGAAACGAATAAATAAATGTAATGATTATGTCATCTCAATGAGAAATTCCTTCTCTAAGGTTGGGTTTCTTCAGTGTTTTATAATACTACTAAGTATTTATTTGGATAACATGTTGTTTTGTATTGGGTTCTTTGTTTGTTTAACGTCCATTTTTATGCTACTATGGCTAATCGGACGATGCTACAGTGGGAGTCCTAAATTTTGCCTATCCAGGTATAATTAGAATAGGGATCTTTAACGAGTACCTGACATCGTACAGGCTCGGGACTTCCATTTTACGTCCTATCCGAGGGACGGCATAGCTAAGGATTTTTACTCCCTTTAACCCGCGAGCGGGCGCGCCCGATCCTGTGACGTGAGCGGGCGCGTGTAGCACTCTGTGCTACAGTACGCCTCTCGGTTTTCCCTCTCATTATAAAGTCTCTGTATCCTCATTTTCATACAGTTTCTTGGTTTGTATTTTAGCACTGCATTATTATTCTACAAGATTATTTTTTTTTTAGACCTAAACAAGCCCAATATATTTTAGTTCCCCTCACTCTTTGCATAATTTCATTGGACGGGTATAATCAATAAAAATATCAATATTATTTATTATTATTTACATATATTTTTTAAATATACAATTCTTAAATAAAACTAATTAACATGTAATGACTGCATTATTTGCAATTATTCGCTGTCTACCGATGTTTTTATATGCTTTTTGCATGCGAATTTATGGCAGGTGTCACAAATAATAGTGGTTGAAGTGTTGCGTTTCCTTCCACATTCATGGCAAGTCCCTTTCTTCTTTTTTTCTGTATAATATATATACAGTATAAATAATATTTATGTCAAAAAATAAGTGGAAAAAGTCAAACAAAGATTTTGTACTTTCAGGAATATTTTTGGGTCCAGGTTTGCACTTTACAATGCTTTTGGCTTTCGTTTTAGAGGGTTTCGTTATTGGATATTTACGCCATTTTGAAATATTGTCTTTACCTGTGTAATGTTCCTCTTCTAAATTTACACTAATTTTACAGTCACTGCCCTCTTGTTCACTATTACTCTCATGATCACTGTTCTGAACTTCTTCATCACTAAATTCACTGCCGTGAAAAATTCACTTCCAATTCCGGTTCACCTTTGTCGTCTTCTTGATCCGAAAGTTCTTGGAGCTCTTGAAGAATTCCTGGAATATCTTCATCCCTGATAATTTCTCTTGACCTTGAAAGATAAATATTCGTAAAACACTAGTTAATAATTAGTAAGGCACAATTATATAAGAAATTAGGGACTTACATTATGAAGAAATACAAAGCTGAACCTTGAACAATTTTGTTACACAAGCGGGCGAGTGCTACAAAACGACTTACTCACTCAAAATCTCAAATAAGTCTACCTTCTGAGGTTCTTCTGCACAATGCCTCATTCATGACGTAGTGGGGGGTTTATGGGAGGATTAGCCCTGGGGTAATGCCCAAATATACCTGCGAGGGACCGAGGGACTCATTTTTGGTTGAGGTGTAGCACTTAATACAACAGTGCGCCCGCTGGCGGGTTAAAAAATCCTAGGGTCACCACGGGACGCGAACCCACGACCTTTAGTATTGTAGGTTGCCATGCTAACCACTACACCACAGGTGACCCGACGTTTTGTATTGTAGCTGTCTTTTTAAACTGTTAATGTGATATACTGCCAATATTTCTAGCATTTTTGTTTGAAAGTTATAAATTGAATAATAACCAAAAATCTAACTTATAACCTATTTGAATTTTTCTCAAATATTTACAAGTTTTTATATTAATATATGAATAATCTCTAATCTTTCTATAATTGATAAAAGCTTTTTGTTTAATATTTCATTTTGTGAAAAACATACTAATAAAAATTCTAAAACGAGGACGATTTTTTTTTTTAAATTAAATAAATTGTTGTATTATTTGTATAATGGGGGTTGGTCCTCGATGGCTATATAAATATAAAATACATATGTCTCTTGTATACACTCTAATCAGTTAATGTCCACCATTTGGGTTACAGGTTGTATCTCCAAGTAATTGATAAAAGTAAATTGAATAACATATGACAAAATATAACAAAATAAGATCAAGTAAAGTTAAAAAGATAAAATCATAATAGCTGTAAAAAAGGTTTTTTTTTTTTCAAAATACATATCTAAAAAATTATGAAGTCATGAGCCTGCTTTCAGGACAAACTATTTTTATAAAACATGGCCACTCTATTAGAACAAGGAACAGTTTAACAGTTTAAAAATGCAAGCTGGCCTGAAAACTAGCCAAGTTTCTTCAAGTGCAACTATGTATTCATTTCACATCATAAATATCCGTTAATCATAGAGAAAAAATCACTGATTGCGTCGAATTATGTAAAAACATTATTTTTTCAACGTGATAAAGTTTCTAAAAATAATAGTAATGTAAAAACATGAATATCTTTCTTCTGAGGTGGAAAGCCTTAATGTGTTTGGAAGGAAAAGTTTTAACAAAAACTAGTTAAACTTATTCAATAATTGATTATAAATAAAATAAGATATTAATATCTTTAATAAGCAGATCTACACATGACTGGTTGCAGATCCTTCTTAGGGTCTGGCCACACATGTCCGCACCGGATCCGTACCGTAGCAATAATATAGGTTATGTTTAGAATATTTTTAATTTAACTTACATATTACCTTTAGTTATGCCTAAAGTGGCCTGTGTCTGACATCTGTGGCCTGAACTTTAGGCATAACTAAAGGTAATATGTAAGTTAAATTAAAAATATTCTGAACATAACCTATATTATTGCTACGGTGCGGATCCGGTGCGGACATGTGTGGCCAGACCTTTACAATTACAGGTTACAATAAACAGCTGATCTGGTCTGGAAATTTTTTTATATGTATAAGGGGTTACCTGTAGTTTAGTGGTTAGCATAACCTCCTTCCATGGGCGTACCCAGCGGGGGGTAGGGGGGGGCAGCTCCCCCCCCTAAAACCATTAATTTTTTAGGCTTTTAAGACTGGAAGCAATAATAGAATACATTCTTTTCAAGCAAATAATTGTAATAACTTAGTTGATAAAGCACTGCTATAATTATACATAATTTTGGTTTCATTCACCTTTTCTGCGGTAAGGTGTTACAACCTGAACGACCATAGCTCTCCCCCCCCCCTAGTTATGATCCTGGGTACGCCCTTGCCTCCTTCCATTCATAAGTTCGCGGGTTCGGCAGGCCACAAGTGGCTATAGGATTTCTTTAATGGATTAAAACATCCTTAATTACATTGTCATTCGGATGGTACGTAAAATTAAGGTCCTGAGCCTGTACGATGCCAGGTACTCGCTAAAGATCTCTATCCTAATTATACCTGGATAGCCAAAATTTAGTATAAAGGGACGATAAAGAAATAATATGACTCAGAGTTGAAATTAAAGGGTCTATCATTAATTTTTAATAATTTTCTGAATACATCGAAACATATGATGTATCCTAAAATATTTAAATTAGACAATTACAATGTATATATTTCGCTCGTTAGGAAGAAAGCTGCTAAAACACAAAAATTTTGTTGTTTTTTTTATGAAATTTCAGATTTTTAAAACCAATATTCAACGCTGTAGAGCAGACAAGACAGTTTTATATATAGTTAAGAGATAGCAATAACCATTACAACATATGCTTCTGTAAAATTTCAGTTTTATCGATTTTGGACCTGGACCTCTTCCAAACGATCGATATTTATGTATGTATTTATATTTGAATCCTGTTTTAAAATATAAAAAGAAAACTCGAATATAAAGATATAAAAATAAATAAAATTACGAAAAAATAAAAAAGATAATGTGGAATAAGTTAGTATTGGGAGAAGTAACTGCCGAATAATTTTCGAATACTCGACTTGTTGGAAGGCCGCCAGGATCGTAAACGATGTAATGATCGACATGAGATCATTCCAAACACGTGGCTTACAACTTGGGAATAATAAAAGAGATTTGTTCCAGCTAAGAGTTGATGGATTGCGGATGAGAAGAAACTAGTTAGAAAGATGTTAATTCAACAACTGAGATAAATTTTAATTACAGTTAACATGGAGCCTTAACCTTGACACAGTCAGTCTGCAATCTACAATACCCGTTCCTAACAAGGTTTACTGATTAAGTAACGGTTTAAGTATGTCTATAATTAAATAATTATTAATAGGTGATAATTGTTTATAAACAAAATAGGCTCTCACGGTTATGGAGTGGGTGCACATTTCATATTAAAAAAAAATTTAGTGCGATGCGCGCAACACACAACTTTCACTTACGAACTTAGATTAGAAATCGACGTGTTTCGATAATATATAAACGCCACACTTTTCCTCATTTTTATTCTCGAATATGTACATCTCCATAAGTTATAATGTATCTGTATTGCAAAATTGAAAGTTCTCTGTACTTTTCGATTCATTATTGCTAATTTCTTTTTTTAAGGGACCTAATTTCATCAACAGTCGAGTTGTTTTTTACAGCGATTTGCTTTTTGTAAAATATAGTGAAGGTGAATCGATAGGAGGTGTATTTACGACTCGTATTAAAGTTTTTCTCTTACGACTTTCTGGAAATCGAGAACGAAGTTTAGTCTAGAACTTTAAAGCTCCTAAAATTATACCATATTTTTTCACATATTAAATACTTTGAATAATTTGAGCATCACATATTTACTCCCTATAATTGTTAAATAAAAGTTATTATTTTTATCAGTGCTTAGACGGTATATTTATAATTTTGGCTGTCACATCGCGGGCATTTGCACATATTAAATACTCAGTTTGATCAAAATAGTTACAGCCGTTTTTGAGGAAACAAAAAAAAATTGAAAATGAGACAAAACTTATTAATTAAAGTGCCCCTTCGGTGTCACATCGCGGGCATATACATACACCAAATACCCAATTTCAGGTTCTTACGATTTATAGTTTTTGAGTTAGTCTGTTCACACATACAGACCATTTCGCGGGACTTGGTTATTTAGGCTCAGTGAACCCCAAAACGTGTATTTCCGTTGAAAACCCGAAGTCGAAATTTTTCACGATCATAATATATCACAATACTTTCCCTTAGGGTAACCCATACAGTTATTGACACACAGACTACATTTCTGAGGTGAAATTAAAAAAAAGACTTTTAATGAAGGGATCCAATTGAAACTTCCTATAGCTCCTCTTTATCTATCCTTATGAAGACTCAAGAGTTTTTTTTGGGTCAAATGTTCAATAGGTTTACTATATGACAATAATTATTGTTAAAAGTGCAAAAACTAGTTATTGACACCCTGAGGATTTAATTGTTAAATCTTCCCTATGGTTAGTTCGTTAAAGTCTTACTTCATAGATGACTTAGAGGACCATTCAAACATTAGATTCAGATATCTTGAAATAAAATTAGAACTCTTTCACTTATTTCTATAAGATAAAGGTGGGGTGTCAATAACTGTACAGTGTAAATAACTGTATGGTTACTATTCAATAACTACTGTATACTTTTCCATACTATATATTTCATATATAAGTAAACGAAAAAAAAAAAAAAAAAATTAAGATAATTTAAACAGTAACTTTTGGTATAGATACTCGATATCAAGATACTCTAATAACAATAACCTAATATAGAGTCAGCTCTGGTGTAGTCGCTAGCGTAACCTCCTTCTATCCCAATTGTCGCGGGTTCCCATCCCGCCAAAGTAATAAAGTAAAAGGAAGTTTAATGTAGGAAACAACCCAACATAAATATCTTTTATAAGATGAATCAAATTCACTTTTGTCAAGTCACATTTAGATGAGCTTTCGACTATCTGTATCAAATGAGGCTATGCAATCTTCAGTCTATATACTTTCTTTTTATGAATTTGAGAAGTAAATATATTTTACGATGATTATGAAAATGTAAAAAGAAACTTGAGACAATCAACGCGAAGGCCAAAGGCTAGTGTAAATATAATTGAAATGCCTCGTTTTATTATCAACTATAAATATTCCTTTATTATCGGGGTATGGCTACCTTGCACGGTGATATCGTTAATGTGGTCTCGCACAACTTCTATATCCTCTTTCTTCGTCCTTACCTGGGAACAAAAAAAAATATATATATGTCAGTATTATTATAATTGTATCAATAAAAAGGAAGTATTAGATAATAATTATTTATAACTAATTCGTGTCAGAGATTGTTGATTAAAAAAAACAGGAGGTCATAGAAGGGAGAATCCGATATGAGCGCACTTTCAAAAATATAAAAAAATAAAATGAAAGTAATATATATATATATATATATATATATATATATATATATATATATATATGTATATATATATATATATATATATAGATAGATAGGTAGAAGTAGCTGTAACTAGTCAAATGTGTTAAAATCGATTATATAAATATCTTATTTTTTCAATTAAATAAGTCTGTAATTAAATTAGTTTTAATTTTAAAAATTAAAACAAACACATTTGTCTTCCAACTGATTACTTCAAAAGAAAACAATAATGTTTTTTTCTATTCAGCTGGTATTTTTTCTACTTTTAAAGAAATTTTTTCTTACATAATTCGACATTTTCAGATAATTAATTTTTTTTTTAACTAACGAATATTTGCTTGGATAGTTTACAGAGTACCTAGTAATTTTAAATTGTTAAACTGTTCCTTGTTCTAATAATGAAAATACTTTAAGTTTTATTAAGCGTTCTTTTCAAATTTACTTACTCTAACTCTTTTACTAATCAACAAAAAGCTATTAATAACTATATTAAAAAAAATCCTATATGGTGAATTTTTTAATTCAGTGGTAGAATTTTTATTAGCAAACCATCAACTCAAAGTTATGAATTTAGGAATTTCCATATTTTAAAATTATTGAAGTCGTTGAGCTGACAATAATTCACATATAATTTAAGTAAAACTTATATCTATATATCTGTACCCATGAGACCAGCAGCACTATTGATTTAAATACCATGATAATAACTTCTAATTACTTATTAACGTATATAAAAATAGGGAAAAGGGTTCTTAAAGCTATCTTTATAAATAAATAAAGAAAGAAGTTAAAATAGCAATTATTATGGTATTTAAATCAGTGTTCAATTTTATTCCTCGGAGGTAAATATTTTCATATTCATTTTTTAAATTAATTAAATTCAAAACCATATGGTCCCAGCGGTGGCCCTAGGATTTTTTAATGGGAGTAAAAAATCCTTAGCCATGCCGTTCCTCGGATAGGACGTAAAATGGAGGTCCCGAGCCTGTACGATGTCACGTACTCGTTAAAGATCCCTATCCTGTAACATCGTCCGACTAGCCTTAGTAGCATAAAGTGACGTTAAACAAAACCATATGGAACTAAATACTTTGTTAAATTATAAAAATGTTTGTTAAATTATTTTTTTCGTTGCTTATAGAAACAACTTATGGAACTTTTTATCACATTATTATTAACGTTTATAAATAATTGGAAGTATTTATCTTCACCGTATCTAAATCTAATGTGTTAAATAATAAAAAAAAAAAAAAAAAAAATAGACTTGGTGGTATTTACCAGAGGGTACAGATATATTATAATATGTAATACATTGTTATATTGACTGTTAATGTGATTTTTGGTAATTAGCTGATGCTAAGTGATTGTGGCCTTTGTTTTGTAATATGTATTATAATAATATTCTAGCAAAAAACCAAAAATATTGAGGATTCAAAAAATAAATAAGTATTAATCTTCAAAAAGAAGAAGACTAAAGAAGACCACTAAAAGAATGAAGGAGGTTCAAAATTTAAGCAGATAGGTTCTCAAATTTTCTTTTATTGACAATTTATAAAGTGAAAGTCATATTGTATTCAAGTTGACGTTTCTCTCGATTAAGAGCATTTCCAAACTAAAAACAAGGGAAAATCACAGCATTTTAGTTAAATTTTACAATAAAAAAGCATAGCTATTTAACTGTGATATTGCTGTTTTCTATATAGTTTTTGTTAATTGCATGTTTGAGTAGAATTTTTATTTAAATTTAATTTATTCTTTTAAATTATCTGCATTTAGTTAAACACACCATTGCATATCATTCTTTGTTTATAGTTTTAATACCACCTAGTTATTGCTCTAGCTTAATGCATTAACAACATAATAATTCCTCAGGCTATATATTTTTTTTAGCACCATGTAACTCTTTCTATTTCCTATACTAGTTTTAAATTATTTTACCACATCAAACATAGTTTTTTATATTTATGATTTTTTATGAGTTTGTTGATAAATTGGTAAGATTGATTTTCTATATTTTATCTTTATCTAGTCATAAGGTTTTTTAATTGTAAAATTTAACTAGTTTTGAAAATGCTCTTAGTCGAGCGAAACGTCAACATGAATACAATATGACTTTGACTGAATAAAGGTCAATAAAAGAAAATTTGAGACCCTATCTGCTTAAATTTTGAACCTCCAAAAATAAATAAATAAAATCAATATCTGCTATTCTCAGAATAGGACTGAAATGAATTTAATAAACTGAAAGAGGTAACATTGAAACGAGGGCACTGTGTGGCTAATAAATTGTATTTGTTGACTCCGGTAGTCATCTCTTCCAACCTGTTGAATATTTTGTTGGGGAATAATGCTCTACCCTGCAATTGTAAGTCTAACTTGGAATATTTATTTTGCATTCTTTATTGTGCTCAAAATTACAATATAATCTGTATTACTGTAACTGTTCTGGCTCCTATCGATCTATCGATGTGTTTCGATGAATGGGTTTTCAGAATGTCAACTCTTAACAATGTACGTATCGCATATCACTTAAGTTAAAATTAGTTTAAAGCTGGAGTAACAAATTTAAAAAAGAATGAAATTAGACAGCTGTTTTGTTTATGCGTGTTCATAATTACAATGATTTGCTATTTGTGAGTTCGATGGTAATATATTGTAAATATTTTATTATTGCGGTTTAAAATTAACTGAAAGGGTTATAAATATCAATTTTACTTCGCTGTTGGTCTTGGCATTCGTTAATTAGGCTAGGGATCTGTAACGAGTACCTGACATCGCACAGGCTCGGGACCTCCATTTTACGTCCTATCCGAGGGACGTCATAGCCAAGAATTTTTTAATCGCATCAAAAAATTCTAGGTCCACTGTGGGACGCGAACACGCGACCTTTATTATATTAGGTTGCCATGATAACCACAATACCACAGGTGAACCCTATTTATAATTTTATTCTAAAGTTTATCGTATAATGTTTGAAATGTTACCTCTTGAGTTAATGATGGTGGAAGATATCCACCATATTCTACCTCTTGAGTTAGAATTAATTTATTAAACTTTAAGATTGTGAATTAAATACAAGTGAGTCTAAACTTTTGACTGGTACTGTGTACATAAAAATAATTACCACCTACTTATACATATTGATTAAAAATAATTATCACTTACTTAGTCAAACGTAATTAACTAAATAATAATGATCAAACTAGGAGAAAAAAATATATATTGATCAGAAAATAAAAATTAAGTTATAGAAGGAAACATTTTAATTTTATATTTAGGCGTTTTATTCAAATACATTTCTTTTTCTATTTCGTTATACATATGTATAGTTTTATATTTTTAGGCCCTGTGAATTAAGAAGAATTTTATTAAAACTGTTCACCGAAGAATGTGAGCATAGAGTTACTAGAAGATACCTCAGTACGTGGAAAAAAGTATAATGCTTAATTTAAAATCTTTCAGCTCGACCAAGGCATTTTTTATTGTTATATATTTTGTATCCTAGCTCCCTAATATGAGGGATCGATCTCCCCCTTATTACAAACAGAAAAATATTACTAGAATAAATTATATAGATATAAATTTCTTCTCCTATAAATTTTTAAAAATATACTGATAAGGATCAAAGACTTTACCCATAGGCTTAGTTCACACCCAAACTCCCAACTTTCCTTCCTGTGGAACAAAAGTAGTCTCATGAGTTGAGAAAGCCGAAGTTACAGTTACCGAAGTTACAGTAAGTACCCTCAGGGGCCGACAGGACTTGGTGTCCTGAGACGATCCTTACCTCTGGAGATGTGGAAGAGCTCCTGGAAGAGAGACGTGGCTGTAGCCTGCGCCAGAGCTGGTCCTCGGCCGACTGAACCGAACCCCGATCTGGAGGGACAACAATTATTTCGAGCAAGGGTCAACGAACCGGGCTTACTGGGGCTTACTCAAACCGACCTGTGGCAAATCTTAAAATATTTAATGAAGGCCGATTCGTTTTATCTTTCACCGCCTCCGAACAGGGCTGGGTCCTCGACAGATCGAAGCAGCTGATGCGAAGAGGTTACCCAGCTGTTTGGGGTCTGTGTGCTTGGACTACGAAATGTGCTGGTCCGGGCAGCGTGCAGTAGGATGGAACATTTCTAACAAAGGGCAGCTAAATTTTAGTAAAAAGAAATGATATAAGATGCAAGACTTAAAGGCATTTGTGTAGCCGCCACAGGCCTCAATTGATTAGACCATGCGTATCTCTCATATGCATGGGCGTCACCAAATAATTGGGGAGGAGGGCTCAATATTTTCTTTGATAGGGTAGGTAGAATCGGGAGGCTCCGTTAAAATTATGTTAATATATGTACGTATATATGCATAGGTAAATAGTATACCGTATATTTATATGCCGATACTGTGTTGCATGGGCGTCACCAGCACCAAATTATTGGGGAGGACTTGACTAATCTGTCGATATATATTGACTACATGAGGCGTTTGCTGTTAAAACCAGCTCATTCCATATTTTTCTGAAATCCACTTTTTTGAATATTTTGAAAGTTTAGAGGGTCCTTCATAACCTGACGAATGGATATAGCACAAATCCAGCTCATTCCAGGAAGGAAGGCCAGCGGAAGAAAACCAAGAATGTGAGCCGATGTATTACGACGACAACATTTTCATTTAAATAACGAGTCTTCTTTTTCCTTTCTCTCCTTGCTTTCTGCATTTTGTACACAATGTTATTTTTCTTTGATAAATAAAAAAAAAAAACATTCTTTTCCGTTTGGCGTTGTAATTTATGACTTTTTTCACATTGTACCACAGTTTACGTCTCAACTGTCAAATTTCAGATAATTCGAAAATGTTAAGTGGATGTCATTTGTTAAAAACTCGAAAAGACACAAATATTAACTGGTAAACTGGAAAAAAAACATGAAATATCGTGTTTTTGCATCAAAACAGCTCATTCCAACCTACTTAATGTTATTACGCCTAAGGTAATACACCTGGAATGAAAATGAAAAACTAATCAAATTCTAGGCGGTTATACCTACAAGTAGAAAATATTAAAAAAAATTTAGCTTTAGTACTGTGGGCGTGAGAAGTTTTTTTGTCTCTCCTGTAAAATTTCCAAAAATGGAATGAGCTGGATATCAAACGCCTCATATATTCTCTAGGATAGGGTAGGTAGAAATTCAAGAGGATAAAAGTTGAAAATATAAGTCCTAAAAATAACTCTTATAATATTTAATTCATCCTCTAACAATGGATTTTAATGGTATTTATAGTCTCTTGAAACTTGTCAATTTATGCCTCAGTTAAAAATAAGGTCTTACTAAGGATTCATGTTAAAGGAATTGGGCCGAAATTCCTCGATTGAATTTTATCCAAGTTCTACATCTGATCCTGATCCTACTAATTTCTTTGTTTTCCATCAACTTCTATAATCGACTTGATGGAAATTGAGATCGAGCTGCTTGGTTTAAAAGAGAAATTAGAGACCAACTACGGGGGTACAATTTTCTTAAATAATTCATAAAACAAAACAGTTTAAGCTGAAATAAAAGATATTTCACTTATAAGACATTCAGTTCTTGAGACTATATTGTTCAACAGGATATCAAGAAGGGGACCAAATTAGTCTCAACAATACATTTTTTTATTTATAAGACGTTTCGGCTCTTTTGAGCCATCTTCAGTTCAGAAAAACAGGCAGACAAATCATTTGAAGTCACACAGGGCAGATACAACTCTCAACCAGGGAACAGGGAACATTGGTTGAGAGTTGTATCTGCCCTGTGTGACTTCAAATGATTTGTCTGCCTGTTTTGCTGAACTGAAGATGGCTCAAAAGAGCCGAAACGTCTTATAAATAAAAAAATGTATTGTTGAGATTAATTTGGTCCCCTTCTTGATATCCTGTTAAAAGATATTTAATTCATCAAAAATATTGTACAATACGCCTGAGTATGCTTTTAAAAAAGCGACACAGGGCCAATTTGTTAAAATAAAGTATCACATGGAGAAATTGGGTATAATCAATCAATGAATTGTGCTATAAATAACTAATATTTTATATTTACATTTTATTAAATTTGATTGGTTAAACTCGGATAAATTCGTAAGATAGATTTTTTTTACATTGGGCCTCTACTGCCAAAATATTGGGGGGGGGGGGGGAGACGCGCCCCCGCGCTACATATCAAAAAACAAGGTACATATCAAAAAACAGCCTTTTGGATAATCACATGTGAAGTTTCAACTTCATTTTCAATTTTACAATGTACCAACAAACAGCGACCAACAAAAATAGTCTTTAATCACAGTATACCATTCAAGTCAGTTGGTAGCATTCGTTCTAACTGCAACAAAAAAGTACCCTCTACCTGCGTTAACACGAACATTCCTTCCAAATTGCGCCTTATGCGAACTTAATCCTGGCATTGTAGGTTTTGTCATTCTGATTCCAACGGTATGCATAGATCAAAATTGATATAAGTATTTTCAGTCGTAACCATCTTCTTGACTTTCGATACATAAAAATACAAGGGTCCTATATTAAAAATTCGGATGGGTTAACTTGAAAGTTTTACTCAACGCTGTAGTTTAGCCAAATTGCGGCTGTAGAGCGGGGTTCCCAAACATTTTAGCTTTCCGTCACCCCATATCAAATCTCAGGGTAATCTTTATGCTGCTGATAGTTTTTCATCATTTAGAATGCTTCATACACATTGATAATGCCACCCTGACATATATAGACGTATATAGACGTTCCAAATTACCCCTCAGACAAAAACTTAATCTATACAGTTTACGGACCCGCAAAAGAAATTCACATATTAACACAAACCTTCCAATCCCAATACTTAAGATTAATTACGAACTCACCATCCTACGTTTCAAACGAGACCCATCACAATGACTTAAGAGTTCCGACTGTGACAAAATATATACGGTTTTACGACAAATTACTTGGACATACCAACGAATTTGTACTTTGTATATGAATTGTAATTTGTATGACATTCAAGACGTGACATTTCTGACCTAGTCTGACAACGTGAATCTTTTGAATGCCAGGGGGTGTCAGGGTGCCATCTCCCTCATGCCTACCAATGTCATTTGTAATTTATTTTAGCACATTTGCTTATTGTAATTATACAGGTGCAAATAAAAGTATTCAGTTATTTAAAAAATACACATTGATATAACTTATCTATATCTCTTGTGTTTCTAATTTTATTTAATAAGTAATAGAATTATCGACTTTAAATATTTAATAATAATGAAAATCATATACTTAAGTACTACATTATTTCTCAAAGCCTTTTTTTTGTCGGTACACCATAACTTCCTCAGTACTTCATCAAATTTCATTTTTGAAGCATCATCTTAAAGCTTTCCTTAACCGCTAAACCGGAAAAATATACAAATCACTCATTTTGCGTTCGATAGCGAGTTATAAAGCGAAAAAGCTCGGTTCTTGAAAATCAAAATGGTTGTAAAAGTTTCAAAATGGTCTCAATCTTTTCAGGTTTTCAAGGAAAACATTTTCGGTCATAAACATAAACATTTGTTCGATTAAACCTTTCGTTTGCGAGTTGTAAGCGAAAAACTGCAAATTCTAAGCAGAAATTTCAAAATGGTCGCAAGAATTTTTCGAAGGTGTCATTTTTTCAGTTTGTCGAGACGAACATTTTTGGTTGTACATATACACTTTCCGGATTGTCGACAAGTTACAAGTTGTTGCGAGTTACAAGCAAAAAACAAATGCGCTCTAATACGATACTAAATATACGGCGTGTAGGTACTTTAATTAGGTGAGATTTAAGTAGGTTTGAGTGCGAATGCTAGTTATTATTAAATACTGGAAAGCCATGTTGTGGTGACTATCTGTGTGGTTGATTGCACTCAATGCAGCCACGAAACGCAGTTAAATTCCATATTTGATGTGGTTTGGTTTAAAAATGAATTGTTCAAATATTTCAAATTTACAAATAACTTATTATATTTGTTGTTCGGCAATTCGCTATGTTGCTTCCATCCAGACCCAACTTCCATATACCTGCTTTAACGCAATCCTCCCACTTCTGTCTCGGCCTACTACTAGAAAAGTTTCCCAGTCTGCCCCGTGCTTATTAATCTTTTAGAGATTCGTTCACAACCGAGTTTCACAATTTCGGATGCCCGTTTTTATTAGCCGCGCTCCAATCACTTCAGTTATATTTACCGGATACACAAGTCACTCAGTTCGGCGTAATAATTTCTTGTATTGACATTAAAATAACAAAAGGGAAGGTATAAAGTAATAATATTATTAAATTTGTAGAGAGTAATAATAATATTATTATTAAATTGTAAAAAGTAATAATTTTTATATTATATCCTTATATATATAAAAATCTCGTGTCCCGATGTTTGTATTTCTATAACTCAGAAACTACTCAACCGATTTTAATGAAATTTGGCTCAATGTTTATAGTTTTGGCCAACTTAAGAGATAGGATAGTTTTTAACTTGATTAGTTACCAAAATAATTGTTATATAGAGAATTATTGCAAATACAGTAGTTCGTGTTTCGATTTATTAACATGGTGACAGATGTTGATTTCATAACGTCTTTGTTTATAAGCAAGCTATTGTAATACAGGTTATCATTATTATAATTTTGTATTGTGTTATATGAGTGCAGTTATTTGTTTTTATGTTATTATTTTCCACAGACAAAGAGTAATACAAATCTTTGTATTTATTGTTAATTTTCATTATAGAATAAACAAATCAAGAAAAGGTTACAATAAATTTTCAAAAGTGTAGGTAATTTTTCTTCCTGTTCCTTTTTTTATTTGGATTTGTATGTACCCTGATATCAACTTTTAGTAAATTAAATACATTTTAATAATTTAAATTAGGCTATTATTTGAAATAATATCCTCTTCATGTTGTAACAGCACCTACTGTCACACGTGTAACCTAATAGAAACCTGACTTGGGAAATCAGTGTTGCCAAAAAGTAGTGAAAATTAGTGAGCTTGCTACACTGCCGGTAAGACATCAGACATGAAAACTCCCTCAGTGTGTTTTGATTAGATGTTGTGGGATATTTTGTGATTTGCTAAAGAACTGCGTAATTAAGACTTTAATATAATATTTTCAGTTTATTTATTTATTTATTTAACAGAAGTTTCTTTATTTTTACCAAATAATTTTAAATTGTGTAATTCTCTATTCTCAATGTCTCAAATTTGATTATCTGAAAGATTTTCATCTTTGTTGGTTCGAAACGTTGGCTTACCATAATAAAATCATTGTAAACTGAAAATCCTGACCATCATTTAACCTATCGTAACAACATTTTTTATTGTATTTTAGAGAGCAAATAAAAACCAAAATAAATAATTGAAAGTGTTAATTTGTGGAATGGCGTTTACATACTTATGAAAACACGTCAATTTCTAATCAAAGTAAGTTGGTAAGTGAAAGTTGTGTGTTGCGGGTATCGCACCAGATTTTTATTAAGAGTCATTATTGACAATGTTTATTACTAAATTAACCAAGCAAAGCTATAATAGTAGATATAGATTTGCTGGTGTTGTGAAATTTATATATTGTTTTAGAGGATAGAGCTGAAACTGGGTCAAAAGAAGAGAAGAGGGGAGTTTTTCAGACACAATAATTTCGCGGGGGATATCGACCGGAGGTAGGAAAAATCACGCACATCTCGAGGGGGCTCACGCGAACGTAGGCTCCCATTTCCCTGATAGGGCCGAATGGAAAGGCAAAATATTGTCAGCTACCTCGGAGCCTATGCAGCAGAACTGGGGTTCGGAGAAGGCATGCGGCAGGTAGTTATGCTCCTGTTAATTGTATATTGATTCATTTTAAAAAAATAAGAATATTTTGAGTTACGTTTCTAAATAGGAAAATATGATTTGGAGTTTCATGTAGGTACAAAAAAGTATATAAAAAAATCTGGTGCGATGCGCGCAACACACAGCTTTCACTTACCAATTTACTTAGATTAAAAATTGATGTGATTTGTTAAATTAAATGCCATTTTTCAAAGTCACACACACATATTTCCACATTCATTTACTTATTTTTGTTTGTATTTGCACTTGAAAGTACAATAAATTGTTTTTATTATTAAATAAATGTATTTACTCGCGATAATTCGGCAAGCAAGCATAATACTCCAAGTCCTCTGATTATGTAATACTCTTATGTAGTTGTTGAAAACTTCATATAGTTCCCATGAAACTATATGGAATTTCCATAAAATGTTTAATTACAAACAATGATGTGTCATTAAAGGCATGCGCGGGCTAAACGTGTTTTATGAGTTGACGGAACATTTTTATTTTTTTCTCCTGTATATTTTACTTGATTTTTTCATATTTCATATTTAGTCATTTCTTATTTTTAGGTGAAACGAGAGACAGATAATTTCTCCATATAAACAAAAATAAAGGTACTTTACAGGAAACAAAAAAGGCCCCTTCCTCATTTAAGCTCTCTCAAAACATTTTTATAATAATAAAGCTTACCTGATATTAAAGAATACTTGATTCTCATAAAACAAGACTCTCATAAAGTGCAACTCTCATAAAACAAGATTCTCATAAAGTGCCCCCTCCGGTTGATTAATTTTGATGAAATGTGTGTAGTCATATCTCGGGCATGTAAATACATCAAATCCCAAATTTTATCAAAATCGTTAGAGCCGTTTAAAGAAAATCGAAAAAAAAAAACGTAAAAAGTTATTAAATAAAGTACCCACTCCGTTTGACCAATTTTGATTAATTTTTTGCTGCTATGTCATTGGCATATACATATAGTAAATACCAAATTTCAGGTTCGTACGGTTTATAGTTTTTGAGCTAGTCTATTCACACGAGGGCACACACACACAGACCATTTCGCGGGACTTGGTTGTTTGGACTCAGGGGACCCCAAAACGTGTAATTACGTTGAAATGAAATGAAATTGAAAAATTTTAAACGTTGAAAACTTGAAGTCGAAATTTTTCACGATCGCAATAATATCCCTTTCGATATATTTCATATATGGGAAAGTGAAAGTAAAAAAAAACGTACTTCTAAAAGAAATTTTAGTATAACTACTGTAAACCCACTTACTTCTAATATAAAAGGCCTTACTTCTAATATATGTATAAATGATATTATATTACATGTTACATGAAAAATTTATGTAAACATGATATTTAAAAATCTGGTGCGTGCGCGCAACACACAACTTTCACTTACCAACTTACTTAGATTAGAAATTGACGTGTTTTGCTAATAATCATTTCCCAAAGTCACACATTTTTCTACATTCATATCTTATTTTTGTTAATCGTTAAAGCCGTTTTTGAGTAAATAAAAAAACCTGTGAAAATGATACAAAATTTATTAAGTAAAGTCCCCCCTCCCGTAGATCAAGTTTGATGAAATTTTTACAGTCATATCTCGGGCATATAAATACATCAAATACCAAGTTTGATCAAAATCGTTAAAACCGTTTTTGAGTAAATAAAAAAAAACATGTGAAAATGGTACAAAATTTATTAAGTAAAGTCCCCCCTCCCGTAGATCAATTTTGATGAAATTTTTGCTGTCACATCGCGGGCATATACCTACACTAAATACCCAATTTCAGGTTCCCACGGTTTATAGTTTTTGAGCTAGTCTGTTCACACACACACACACACACACACACACACACACACACACACACACACACACACACACACACACACACACACACAGACCATTTCGCGGGACTTGGTTATTTCGACTCAGGGGGTCCCAAAACGTGTATTTCCGTTGAAAACCGGAAGTTGAAAATTTTCACGATCGCAATACTTCCACTTACTATATATTGCATATATAGGTAAGTGAAAGTAAAAAGTAATACAGACACACACATATATATATAAAATACAGATCAGCCAAGCAGGTGAATAAATAACTAAAAATGACTGACAATGAGAACGGAACAGAGTGACGCACTACTGTCTAGTCGCGCGTGATCTTGAAAATAAAAAATTGGCCTTGGATAGATTTCGCAAGTTTCCTACAGTAACAGGAAAATTCAACAATAGTATGACATTTCTTTTTATAATTGTGGCATTGTTCGATTTAACCGGTCCATACTATTTTGATCAAAATAAAAAAAATAAAAAATAAAAAAAATAAAAAATGACAAATGATCTATCGACTGAAATAAACTATGAAATGTCATCTGAAATGAAAGAACACATTATAATTCCAAAAGAGGATAAGAATGTAAAAATAAAATAAAAGGTAAAAATTTAGAACAATTAAGATTAATTCTTTGATACAATCGGCATGAATTGCATGGAAAAAGAAAGGAATATTATGGTTTTGTATATAGTCTACCGATAGAAGAAGTAAGTAATAAACATAATTACTCTTAACCCAAGTGAACAAGACAATGGAAAGTGAAATGAACTTGCCCAACAGCTGTGAATTGGCTTAGCCATTAATTTATTTTAGTATATCAGTAAGGGTTCCCACCAATAGCAAAACCGGATGAAATCGCATTTTCACAGCTGTTGCTCAAAACAATGGCCGTTATCGTTCGCCCATTTAATATCGAATTCTCAAACCTACCGTCGTATATCGATATAAAAATCGAGGAGAATACAGTTAAATTCGGATAAATTATGATCCGAGTTAAAGAAAATAACGGTTTGCTTTAACGTCACTGTGCTACAAAGGCTAATCGGACAATTCTACAGTGAGATTCCTAAATTTCGCCTATCCAGGTATAATTAGGATAGGGAACTTCATGGAGTACGTAACATCGTACAGGCTGTGGACCTCCGTTTTACGTCCTATACGAGGGACGGCATAGACAAGGATTTTTTACTACCATTGGAAAATCCTAGGGTAGGACGTAAAATGGAGGTCCCGAGTCTGCACGATGTCAGGTACTCGTTACAGATCCCTATCCTAATTATACCTGGATATGCAAAATTTGTGACTCTCACCGTAGCATCGTCCGATTAGCCTTACTAGCATAGAGGGACGTTAACAAACAAACAAACAAGGAAATAGCAGTCATCCAGAGAATGAAGGAAAAAAAATATTTGAAAACGTTTCCCTTACAAAAAATTATATTAGTTCAAAAATAATTATCTAATTATTGAAAATTATTTATTTAAAAATAATTATCGGGGTCACCTGTGGTGTATTGGTTAGCATAGAAACCTACAATACTAAAGGTCGCGAGTTCGCTTCCAGAGGTGGCCCTAATGGAAGTAAAAAATCCTTGTCTATGCCGTCCCTCGGATAGGACATGAAATGGAGGTCCCGAGCCTGTACGATGTCAGGTACTCGTTAATGATCCCTATCCTAATTATACCTGGATAGGCTAAATTTAGGACTCCCACTGTAGCATCGTCCGATTAGCCTTAGTGGCATAAAGTGAAGTTAAAACAAACAAACAAACAAAAATAATCATCTACACATTTTTAGCAAAGAAAACTTATGTTTTTAGCAGCACGATCTCGCTTGCGCTTTTAACATTATTCTCTCATTTAGTGAAGTTTCGGTTTGTCTCTTGAAACAAGCCATCAATTTATCTAGGCTTTCTACTGTTTCTACGTTTCAAAATCGGTTCATCAACACCGAATTATCTTCATTTTCGTTTTCTGTAACTTTCATGATCAATTTAATTTTCTGTGACGAATAATTTTATTTCTAACTCCTTTCAACGATGTACTATCTCAAAAATCGAGCATTATTAGTTGCCTGTATCATGATCTCTCTGAAAGAGTATTATGTCCTTGCACGATCGTGTAATTTTTAACACAACCCAAGTATTATCAATGAAATATTTAACAAAAACATTAAAAAAGTTATTTACTGTTGACGACTTCAATACTTTGCATTATTAGATTTCGTAGTCAACTCCTTAAGCTTAAGATGAGGCGACGAGCCCTAAACGTAGCGATATAAATGAAATGTTTTAATAAAATAATGTAAAAGTTTAAAATTTGAAGAAGGTTATCGTGCTTCACTAAAAGATGTAATAATATTATCATATTTTAACGTGAAACAACAAACAAACATACTCGTATGATTTAAAAGAGTTCTAGACTATTCGAACGAAATAACAGTTGGAACAAACTGTTCGAGTACCATACGCTTGTCTAGAACCTTCCAGACAGTTCTTCAGACTGAATATAAGGAGCTATGGACTGGAGAGTTAGTCTTGTACTGAATTCGTCATTTAATTATATTTGGGTTACTATGTTGATAAAAATTGATAATTTATGTAACAGTGTTTTAATTGTTTTTGTGGTATTGTAAATTATTATTTTCATTTAATACAAATTTTTAACCCCCCCCCCCAAACCCAGATAAGTGTTACAATACCATATATACTCCTCTAGATATATTAACATATAGTTATTAGTTCTCAAATTAGATTTTCGATATCAAAATCGATAATTACTTACACTTCAATAGTTTCCTAAATGACAGAATGTCGTGACAATTTATTTAGTCATTTTATCAAAGTCATGTCCTGCGTAGTAAAATATAACAGTGAATATTTTGTAGATAAATAAATATAAATAGGTTAAGTACTCTGAGATAAAAGATTATAGTTCACTATATCTTTTAATGGTTAGCTTATAAGCATATAACCCTTTTTAGTTGAAATATGCTAAAAAACCGTTCCTTCAATTAATATTTTTGATTGACATTGACATTTTTTATTATCAATTTTGAAATAAGCATTTTTAAAATTTGTATATATGTATTGTAAGTGTATTGTGTATACAATTTTTGGTTTGAGAAAAATGCGATTGAAAACGTGAGGCGATTTGTGGAATCAGTTCTAAAAAGTTCATGGTTGGTTATCACTTGATTGTTTCATTTAATCATCAAGGCCTCCTCTACTATGTGTTAAAAGTTGGCAGCAAAGTACCTAAGTGCAAACAAACTAAAAAAGTTGATCACTTTGTTTGGAATTAACATACTTTAGTCTACAACCACGGAATTATAATCTTAATTATTTATAAATTTCGTAGTGGTTACAAATCATATTTAAGCCGTGCTACAATGAGTTTTGTAAAAACCCGCCACCAGGAAACTGAAACTAATAACCCAGGACAAAAATGCAGCTTGCTTATTTTTAAAAAAAAATCTAGTCACGAGATATAATTAGAAGATTCCGTACAAATGCTTAAAATGTCTGAAACATCAGTTAATATTTGACCTTATGAATATATATGTATACATGCCAATTAAGAAAACGGAATTCAGTCCGGAAAGAAACACTAATCACCGACTCAAGGAAAAAATAAATTGTAGCTAAAGTTAGATCCGCTTTTGATAAATTCAAGTCTAATTTTATGAAGCAAGTCAGAACTTAACTTATTAAACTATCCTTGCAAAATGGTTCAATAAATTTAAAATGTTTGGATATTCCAAAGCAGGGCCGAAATCAGGAATCTAAAAAAACGGATGTGATTTTTTATAAATAACCATTATTTTATATTCAGGCCAATATTTATATACATTAGGCATTGGACTCTAAATTAATATCAATATTGTATAACAGTTTTAAACATTATTAAAGTCAAACCGTTCAAAAAATTTAAAATTCAATTGGTAAAGAATAAGCGATCGAAATATTCAATAAAATTATACGAGATCCATAATAATATACTACCACGTGTTGCTGTGGCTGAGTAGCTATAATGCGTTGAATTAGTTATATCTAAAGCTCGGAATTCCGTGCAGTAAACATTTGAAAACTTGCAATAAAAACTTAAAAACGTGCAAAACCGTGCAATAAAAACTTTAAAACGTGCAACAAAAATTATTGCTTGAAAATCATGCATTAAATTATTTATGTGAACAATATGTAGCTAGCTACTTTTGAAACAAATAAGTAGCGGAGAGTAAATTGAAGTAAAAACTTTTATTTTTAAAATATTGGATTTAATATAGATTTTGATAAAATAATGAATTTTTTATTAGTAAAGAAAAATTAATGGAGTACATTAGAAATGTAACTACACTTCACTATTTTTCTAATTAAAGTTTATAACTACATTTCTATTTTTTTTTTTTTAAACAGTGCCTCCTGTCACTTTCTTTCAATTTAGAAAAAGATATCTCCACTTCTACAATCGTTAGAGGACGATATTTATAGCGACTCAGCAACTAGGGATCTCCTTCAATTCAACATGAATTTCCGTTCAGGCAATCATTACAATTTTTTGATAGTTTGTATCCAGGATTTTTTAAAAATATTTCTAAATTTTTTTATAATTATATTGGAAATAGGGAGATCTTATAAAGGAAAAATACTAATCAAATTATGGAATCACTAGATGCAATATCCGGTGCGTAGGCTTATTTTTAAATCACTCTGGTGACACGCACTACCCCTGGTACCATTCTATGGTTAAAAAATAATTAGGTACTTACTTGTGCTGCAGTGGGCATAAATTTGTGATTTCCTCTCACATCCAATATTTTTATCCCAAGATTTGCAAAACACTACACTACCATCCCTTTTGAGTCAGGATATTTTTCAATCCATCCCGCAATTTTCGAAGACACCTCCAATTTTTGGCATTTTAAGTAGCAATATACTTGACAGAAGCTAGATTGATAGTGGCAGAACGATGAGAACTGAGAAACAAAATGTAAACATCCAGGAACTACTGAGCCCTTAATTCTTAGAAATTGGAGGTTTGTGTTTGTTTACATCTCCCATGTTCCCTTTATTTTTTTCCTATGTTTCCTTTCCGTTATTTTTTTATTCCTATTCTAATTCCCATTTATTTTTCCACTAATTTTTTGATGTGTATTTAAGAAAATTAAAATTTGTAATAATTTTTTTTCTTCAAATTATAAAATGATGCAATTTCTTGCAATAAAACTTCAAAACGTGCAATTTCGTGCAGTAAACCCCAAAACGTGCAATTTCGTGCAGTATAAAACTTCATTAAAACATCCCATTAGGCTTGATTCGGATAAGTAACTTGAATTCGCTTTATTCTGACTTACCAATAAAAAGATGCAATTGCACGGGAATCCGAGCTATAGTTATATCCTATTCTTTTTAATACATTCAAATCAAAATTCACTGATAAAAGTTGAAAACGTTTCAGGTAATCTAAAAAACAGCGGGAATTAAAATAGAACTTTATGCCAAATTTAAAATTGTTTGGTAAGGAATTTAGACGGGTTAAAGTTTTTATTTTTTACAGCTTATATTTGACCATAGTGTGTTAACGAATGACACCTGTAAAAGGAACACATAATGATACGATTTAAAGGACCAACAAATTAGTTCACCATATTAAAATTAAACAAACAGCCTTACTTTTTCAAAATAAAAGGAATGAATAATAATGAGCATACATAAACAATGGATATTGAATGGACATAGTGTAAAATGAAAAAAAATATTCATTGCAGAAGAGATATACCTACAACCTTTTAGGCCTGAAATCTGAATTAAAATCCTATCAACATCAGAAACGGTAAATATTTTAAATTAAAATAACCAACACTAAAAGCTTTACAGTAGTTCACTCAATCACTAAAAAGTTTTAAAACTTCCACATTTTTCTACTTGGTTTATAATAGTTATTAATTTCTGTTAAAGGTTTTCTTTTTTGTGACATTTTGTTAGTTCGTATTTAAATGGGGACTAAATCACAACTGAGACTATTTTGTTTTGTAGTCAATCAGGCCCGAGTAGGAGTTTACTAGCAAGAGTTGAAAACAATATCGTTCCTAGAATATGAATTTGAGTAAAAGTTACCGGAAACATCTCATCTTACGATACTAGCTTGCCGTATTTTTTTCATTCATTAGGTACTTTATTTCATAATTTCTAAGAACAATAGATAATTAACCATTGTGTTATCGTTAAAATATTTACGTATTAATTTTTTTAATATAAATATTATTCATACAAAAAAATGGCATAAAAATTAAAAAAAGATTATTAAAAAAAAAAAAAAGTTCCTCGATACCCCGGTTAATAGAACCCCGGATAATGTGGGTCCTACTGTAATATACTCATAATATTTGTCAATTATTAAATTTCTAATAGTTTCAAATTGTGGGGTCATGAATAAAGGCCCTAGAAACCCAAATCGATAACTTAAAAAACAAACAATAATCGAAAGTTAATCAATAGATCACAAAAATCGATTGATGAATTGCAACAATCTATAATAGGTAACTCCTATTTCGCGGTAGGTACTTAAATCCAGGCATGTGATTATGTATTTTAGTGATTTTGGAATTAAGATATTTCAGGATTATTCAGTAAAAAATAAATTATTTTAATTCCGCAATCGTGTATTAAGTAATAATGCTTATAACTTCATCAATAATGCGATGAACTTTTAAATTATAAAGTGTACTTTATATATATATATATATATATATATATATATATATATATATATATATACAGATGTAAGCAAATAAGACAATAGTACAATCAATGGAAGGAATGATATCGACCAGTTAGTGAGAGTGACCTTGGATCTAACAAGTGAATGAACGTTTGCCTCGTGAATGAAATGTTGGCTGTTCCACTGCAGCAGCCTTCTATATCCTACAATGTATTATTATCATTAGCTTTCAGGCATATTATATTATTATATATAATATAGCATAATATTGAAGTCAAGTATGTAGCTGAAAGAAACATTAACCAAATCACCATGGGCGAATTCAGGGGGGTGAGATCAAGAGGTAATAACTCCCTTAAATATTTTCGTTTTTTTTTCTATTTTTAAACGAATAATGCTATTAGGTAGTTACTATGCCCTGAACATAACGCTTTTGGTTGTGTATATCGCAATCGTTCTTAATAAAAGGTAATAATTTCATTTTAAAACGGTGATGTTGTTATGCCACATAATAATGAGACAAGTGGGTCTATGAATAGGAAAACTTGCCCACTAGTTCCTAGCAAAATATCTAATTCCATCTGTGATGCAAACATGTATAGTTTAAGTGGAAAAAATAATAGGCTTAAGTTATTTTGATTTTGAGGAAAACTAAATTTCATTAGCGTGGTATAGTCCATTCAACTTCGACATGGCACTAGATCTCGTGCGCTGTTGCCAAATCTTCATATTTACCCGATTTTCATGTTAAAATTTTGAAAAACTCCATTCAATTTTTTGTAATTTTATAATGTGCAGCATTTGATTCTCTATCAGCCTATCCTAAAAATAAAACACACAAAAAAATAATCTACAATCGCAATATATATTTTTGGTATTTTTTTTACTTAAAATTGTAATGGAAATTCTTGTTTCTCACGTCCCTGTGTCATTTTTTTTAATTTTTAATTGATTTGAAATTTTTTATAAAGACACCAGACATTGCCTAAAAGAAAAAAAATTGGTTTTAATGTTGTTCCTTCCCGATTTTTTGACAAAATGAATATAAAAAAGGACATTTTGGATTTTTAAAAAGTAGCCATCGAGGAATTTTCGTACTATTGCAGTCTATGACGTTTATATTATAGTAACCATTATATATTAGTAATTTATTTATTTATATATTTTTTGGTAACTCATATAACCTTCATTTATTTCAATAATGTTGCATCTCAAAAACATGATTTTTAAGGAAAATCTCTAAAGTTTATCAGTAAAATAAAATATATTTAGCATCTATTATGCTTTTACCCATTAGGTCTCAGCCTCGTTTTATATAAGAGGATATTCCTATGTTTGAAGAAGCATATTTAAATAATTAATTATATAAATTATTTACATATTATAACCGTTTCTTTGATTTATAAGCAATTTGCTTGTTAAAAATGTCTTAGATGTTTCTCTGGACAGCTCGACTCGTATTGTTCTCCGACTGAGCAACATATTGTCTTAAAAATGTTTTTTGGCAGCAACGAATGTTGACGTTCGGTGTGTTGTTGCTTCATGCCAGTAGCCAACAGATGCCGCTGATGTCTCTATTCCAACAAATATCGAATCTTATCGTTTATTTATTTTCGCTCCTAAACAAATGAAATAAGAAGTTTTATGCAACGCCAAGTATAAGCCTAAACCAAAACTGATATACGTGTCATAAACTTTTGTGGGTACACCGTTTTTACGACTATCCATTGGATATAATGAACACACTAAATAATAAATCGATGGCTAACAAGTGAAGATAGCTCGTAAGTTACATATGAAGTATTCTTCATGTTCTGTCCACATAAACCAGCACGCGATCAATTCTTGTAAGCGGAGTCAAAATGCCTCGCAAAATAATTAGATTGTCTTGACATCTAGCGGATATCATCTATCGGATCAAATACATTCCTAGGGTTAACTTGGATCATAATGTATGAGTGAAATTCCAGAAACTAAAAAGAACAGTTATATCGTGATTTTTCATTTTACTTTGACGTATTTTACTCAAAACAACACATATATTATAATTACACATAAAGTGATGCTACTCGACCTTTTTACTTTCCCTTACCTAGGTATGAATTATATATTAAACATTGCGACTTCCGGGTATTGAAAGGAAATACACGTTATGGGGCCCCGGAAATCAAAATAAGCAAGTCCCGCAAAGAGTATGAAGAGACTAGCACAAAAACTATAAACCGCTGACATTGGGTATTTGGTGTATAGCGAAAATTTGATCTAACCATTTATTTAATAAATTTTGTACATTTTTTTCAATGTTCTCAAAAATGTCTTTGATGAAAATCAATCATTCTTTAATATCAGGTAAGTTTAATCATCATTAATATTTTTTTATGGGGGACTTAAAATGGGATGGGGCGCTTTTTTGTTTTCCTATGAAGTAACTTTGTTTTTGTTTATATGGAGAAATTAAAAGTATCTCGTTATGCCTAAAAATAAGAAATAGCTGAATACAAAATGTGAAAAAAATAGAGTAAACATATATTTGTATACAGGAGAAAAAAAAGAAACTATTCTGACAAATCATAAAATACATTCACACCACGCCTCTAATGACAGTCCATTGTTCATAATTAAAGACCTTCTATTCATTTCATGGAAATTATGTTTCTCGGTAACTAAATGAAGTCAACATCTAAATAGGTAATTATAAGATCAAGAGAGATGGAGTATTATACTTGTCTAACCGAACTATCATAAATAAAAACGTTTATTTAACAATAAAAAAAATTCAGTGTACTTTAGAGAGCAAATACAAACAAAAATAAGTAAATGAATTTGGAATGATATGTAAATTTAAGGAATGGCGTTTACATATTCATCAAAACAAAGTCAATTTATACTTAAGTTGGTAAGTTAAAATTGTGTGTCTCACGCATCGCTCCAGATTATTAATTTGTCATCGGCAAAATTTTTGCATAGGATGGAACAATTTGGCCCCGATTCCCTTTAAGATCTATGAGTAAGTGGGTGTTCCAATCCATATACAGTCGACTCCGTTTAATTGGGGCATCGGATAATTTTTTTTTACAAAATGGAAAAGAGGAAAGTCCTTATTCGTTATAAAAAAGTGCGCTAATTATGTTGGTCGTAGTTTACAAGTAAAGGGACAATGAACAGTTGATTATTACCTGTTAAAAATTGACGTAAAAACATGTTCTGATTCATTTCTTATTTTGAAATTTTGTCTTTATCGGTATAATTTATGTTATACACAATCATTATTTTAATTTGTTTCATCTTGTATACTTCTTATTATAATACACCTATTTAATAAAAATACATTTTAAGAGTTAAATTAATCGTATTATTTTGACCCCGTCATTAAATCAATAGACGAGAGTAGATACATCTAAATGCACCTTTTAGCTTAGTTTTCCCCCAAATATGTTTAATGTATGACATCAATTACCATATTTATACCATAGCCAAATGATTAGGGGTATTTAGGCATTATTTATTTGCATTTGTACCTCCGCTTTACTGGGTCCTCCGCCTAATTGGGACAAAACAAATTTTCCTTTAATGGCCCAATAAAACGGAGTCAACTGTATATCGTGTTATTAGATATTGGAGAACACATCAGATAATATGTTACATAACTTTAAGAACTAGCGTTTCATAGCTAAATATAAATCAGGTGAGTTACCTGTGGCATACCTGATCCTCATGGACTGTAGGGAGGGTCATAACTTCCAACAGCATGTTGGGCATCGAGGGCAAGCAACGAACTTGGGATGTGCCGAGGCGTTCGGTTAATTCCAGTAATTCGTGGCCTGTGAGGACTTTATCATAATTGGCAACTTCCTTTGGCGAATCAGTTTCCCATCGCTGGAGGTTACGCACCAGGATTTCCGCTCCCAGCCTCCTCCATTCACCTGTCACGGCATGCTGTATCTATTCACCCCCGCTTTCCCGATGTGGTGCAAAGTATTTGCAAAAAATTAGTTCATTCATAAAAGTAACATTCCATTACAGAAACAAAATACTTGGGACTAACAATGGACAGACGATTGACCTGGAAATGCCATGTCAAAACATTAAAGAAAAGATTAAATCACCGACTCTCATAATTTAGACGAATGTTGTATCATAAAAACAAACTATCACTTACACACAAAATTATAATATATAATATGTTACTTAGACCAATATGGACGTACGCCACCCAAGTATGGGGATCATGCAAAAAATCACACCTACAGACCATCCAAATTTTTCAATCTAAATTTCTCCGTTATATCACTCACTGCCCGTACTATGTTACCAACAAATCATTACACAAAGACCTAAACATACCATTCGTAACTGACATAATTAGGAAACATTACAAAACTTTCCATAACTCTATTGCTGGTCATCCTAACCCCTTGGTACAAACATTACTGACAGACACACTGCCACAGAATCCAACAAGGAGACTGAAACGTCTCTGGAGCAGGGGACCTGTTACTGTAGTACTGTCATGCTAGGAGTGCCTTCACTGGGAGGTTTCTCCAATCAAGTATTCATGTCAATCCTCTAGAGGAGGTTAACAAATGATGATCCCATTTACAATATATGCCAAATGGCATTTGTAAAATTTTGCAAATAAATATTATTATTATTATTAAACAAAAAGGAAAAAAAAAAAGAATTCATAAAAGTAATGTTAAGAAATACTTCATGAATTATGGTACACAAAAAGTGAGCCCTCTTAAAGATTTGTTTTCATATCTTTTGTGTTTATAGACCATATAAAACATCCCCATCCAGCTCTGGCTACATTGGGCTACTGCTTTCCAGTCTGTTACATGTATTTCTGCAGCACCTTTGTTGGTTCTATCTACCCATCTTTCACGTCACTTTATGCCACTAAAGCTAATCGGACGATGCTACAGCGGGAGTCCTAAATTTTGCCTATCCAGGTATAATTAGGATAGGGATCTTTGACGAGTAGCTGACATCATATTGGCTCGGGACCTCCATGTTACGTCCTATCCGAGGGAAGACATAGACAAAAAATTTTTACTCTCATTAAAAAATCCTAGGCCCACCTAGGGACGCGAACCCGCGACTTTAAGTATTATAAGTTGCTGTGTTAACCACAATACCACAGGTGACCCCCATTTCACGATTTATAGAATAATTTGTTTTTAATCTTTGCAGACGATTAGCTAATAGTTACTTTACAGCTATTTACGGGAATGAGCGTCTATGTCTAGAAATTTTCATAAAATATTCTTACATATTACAACAACATATTTCGATTGAAAAAAAAAAAGTGATTCCAAAAAAATTAAATAAATATGCAGAAAATATTACAGTAAATATGCAGAATTACATCAAATACCTTTGGCTAGTACCTAATATCTTTAAACAATGCTTTCAAGAAACATAGGAAAAGCATTCAACTTAAATAAGAAAATTAATGTTAATTTCATCATTGGAATGAGATTTATTGAACATAAATGAGAATAGAATCTGAGGGCAAAAAAAAGAGTTGATTTTTATTATTCTTTATAATAAATGACGAAAAATTTGCACAAAATGATAACCGTCTCAGAGTGGATGGGAAACTAAAAATAATTTTTTTCACACGTTAATTGTGATGAATGAAGCAATTAATTAATATTAAATTATTTATATATGAAACAGGAAGATCATCAGAGAAAGTAGATGCTCTAAGATTACAACTCGTAGAGTAGATATATAATTTAAAATATCATGCAGTATATATTTTATAACATAGAAATATAATTTTACTTTATAATATCCCAAACTGTAGTAAGACAATAGAGACCGAGATTAATAAAAACAGAACCGCCATTGACTGGCCTAATGGTGTGTAATGGTGACCTCCATCTGTTCCTACCGTCCTTGGGGTCTCTGCGGCACAGTAAGCTGCATACTGCAGCATATAAGTAACAGCAGTAACTATATTATGTACGTCGCCATAATATAGTTTTTAGTTTTATCGATTCATGTAAAATAAATGTTTTTATTTGTTTATGTATATTTAATGTGCCTAAATGTATATAATATGTTGCTTCATGGTATATGATGGAAACTGGGTACCATGACCTTTCTTTGTAGACCACAGCCATTCATCTTTTTCTAGGTGGATGTATTAATGATAGATCGCTTTAATGGTTATTCATTAATCACCATGTATCCACGAATTCCTTATCCTTCATTCAGTGATTTATTATAGTATATTTACTTTTCATATTTTCTATCTTATTAAGTTCATTTTACATTTTTAGATATGTAAACGGTATTTCGTATAGCATTATTAGTAAACTATCATTTTTCTTATTAACTTAGGTTTCGGGGTCAATCCATCTCAATTCAACAAAGGCTTGAGCCTCAATTTCTCAGATTTTCTTGAATTTTGGCACATGAATACTACATACTTGTATCTACTGGAAAAATTGTGAAATATTACTGAGAGATTTTTACCCGTTTTTGAATTATTGGTCTCTAAAGCCTTCAAAAATAGTTCCAGAAACAAAAAAAATCATGATTAAAAATAGCTGTAGATGTTTTCCTAATTTGACTTGGACTGTGAGAGTGATTTCGTTTAACATCACATTCCATGCCATTTCATATGATACACAACAATGCATAGGTTGGTACTAAACAAATTTTCTTAAGACTAAATGTAAAATTTTAATTTCAATTTTCTGAAAGAGGTCATTTTTAAATTTTTTATATATTTTTAAAAATATGTATTATTTTATTTATTCATACAACAGAATAAACTCGTAAAAGTGGGATGAAAATTTCTTGATTATTACAAAAATTGAAAAGTAGTGATAAAATTCCATAAATCTAGAATTTTATGATTAAAAATAGTTGTACCTAGTTGTTTTCCATATTTGACTAGGTCTATGAGATTGGTGTCGTTTAACAGCGCATTCCATACCGTTTCATATGATATACATCAATGTATGGGTATTGGCAGTATGACCTATTTTAAAAATGTCCTCTTTTAGAAAATTGAAATTAAAAATTTAAATTTGGTTTTAAGAAAATTTCTTTAGTACCAACCTATACATTGTTCATTGATCTCATAGTCCTAGTCAAATTTGGAAAACATCTATGGCTTATTTTTAATCATGGTTTTTTCTGTTTCAGGTACTATTTTTGAGGGCTTTAGAGACCAATAATTCAAAAACGGGTGAGATGGGTGGACATATCTCAGTAATATTTCACAATTTTTCTACTAGATACAAGTAGTAGACATGTACCAAACTTCAAGAAAATCTGAGTTTCATTGTTATGGAACATTGTAACTTTCATTATATTTTCACCTACAGCTCAATATTACTCCACATTATCTCAGATAAGCTGTAAAGATTTTTAACTCGTTTTTCAATTATTACTTTTATCATGGCCTTACTTCAATAACTATAAACTTACATTTTTTAAAATTCTATAATTTTTTGTGTTATTTTTATTAAATATATTTAATTTTGTTTAATGCTACACATACAATTGATATTTCTTTATATGATTTCTCTTATTGATTGTTGTCTGGTTTTTCTCATTTAGCCCTGATGATGACCTGACATTCGGTCCGAAACCTCGGCAAAAATAAAATATGTGATTATTTTAGCGCTATTTATCTTGACCGATCCCCCAACCATTTCGGTAACTATCTTCAACCATCCCTCCTTTATACTACGCCATATCTCATAGATAGGATATTTGTAGATATCTGTATATATAGAATGTGCTGAAAGATGATTAAATAAGGCCGTCAAATTTTTAACTCGATCTAAAAACCATCTATGAAATTACAAGAACCTTATAAATAATAGGGAACTGTTAAAAATTAAAAAAAGATAAATATCGATTCACCTTCAAACAGAGAAAAAAAGTCTAAACCAGGTTATTTATAACGATCTGCTCTGTGTTAAAAAGTTTAATCGGAGGCTTAATATCTACTTTAAATACTTTTTATTTAATTTTGAACTTTAAATACCGGCTGCTAATAATAATAATTTTGTTTTTTTAGACAGAGCGTTCTTGAGAAGAGTGAGCAATATGTGTATACAATTAATAATGACGTCAGGGTTCGTTGATGTGTTAAACAGTCATTTAGTACTATTTAATTTAATTTTATAATTAGCACGCGTTCATGGTTTTTAGAATAATTAACAACTCTTGTTTTTATAATACAATTATCGTTGATTAATTGCCTGATATTTTCCAGTACCGGCTTTCATTCATCGTACAACATTTTTTAGCCACATTTTTGTTTATTTTAACTTTAATTAGTATATATACATATATTGAATTGATTTTTCTCCTGTAAATAATTATAATTCAAAATTGTAAGCCTCTTCATAATAAATTCACTGAATAAACCCGATTTGCGCCAGGAATAATGGGCACAATTGTAAAATTGAGGGAACTTGTGATATTTAACAATTGAAGCACGAAAATCCAAAAAGGTGCAAGTGCCAAAAATTATTTTGCCAAATTGTTAAATGCGCCTAGGCTATTCTTCAGAAGTGGGCATAGTATTTTATTTTTTTTTTTTTGTTAGAAATAAGTTCATTGTAAGTTTGAAAAATGGCATGGGTGTAGGCGACCAACGTAGTTCACTCTAGTGCTTATAAGTCATATCATTTCTGAAAACTTTTCTCTAAGGCACTTGAACCCTGTTACATCTCCTTGTTTCAATTTAAAATGATTAGTAGTCTAGTTCACGGGCGTCACCGCCGGGGGGGGGGGGGAGGGAGGACGCCTCCCCCAATATTTTGCCAGGAGAGGAACTAATTTAAAAAAAATAAATAAAAATGCGATTTTACGAATTTATCCAAGTTTAACCAGTAAAATATAAATACAAAATATTAGTTAATTACAGCAAACTCTAGTGTTAAAAGCTAGTCAGGCGTATGGTATATTTGATGAATTATATATTTTTTATTTCAGCTCGAACTGTTTTGTTTTATTGCTCTACATTTCTTTTTTAAACCAAGCTCCTACTTTCCATCAATTTGATGAAGCTCATAGAAGTTGATGGAAAGCAATGAAATTAGTGGGATCAGGATCAGAAGAAAAACTTGAATAAAATTCAATCAAGAAATTTTTGCCCAAATCCTTCAACATTAAGCCTTAATAATTTCCTATTTTAATGTATAATTAAGGCATAAATTGACAAGTTTTAAGAGACTATAAATACCTTTAAAATACAGCGTTGGAGGACGAACTTAAATGCCCCAACAGTTGTTTTTAGGGGTTATTATTTTAAATATTAGCCCCTCGAATTTCTACCTACCCGCAATAATTTGGTGCTGGTGACGCTCATGGTTTAGTTAGTTGTTTAATATTACTATATCCTAGTTTAATATTATATATTTTATGTTAATATATAACCACCCAAAACAGTGTTTTGAAGTTACCAGTAGTTGCTTATTAAATAAAAAAAATACAGCAGTACTCAAATAAAAATCTTTTCATTTTCAGAACTTTTTCAGGTAAAAACATTCACAACTGACCTTCACGGTCCCACCGTCGAGAAACCGAGACCCACTTCTAGATCTCATGACGAATTTCAAGGACAACAGAACTCATTCAAAAATGACAAGAACATAACATTAAGGCCAGACAAGTCTCAAAAAGTTGTGAAGAGAAGTCGGGTGCGGACTTCCTTGCCCAAGAATGAATGTTTATGTCAATGCAATCCAGTAGTGGATTCAAAACTTGTATGAGGGAGGTTTTTTTTTTTTTTTTTTTTTTTTTTGACGCTACATGAGTAACTAGCTGACCCGTGCGAAACATTCGCACCCTAACCTACCTAAATACCTGATCACGCCAGTAAGTACACGCCGTATATTAAGTATCGTGAAGTGCGTATTTAGTGCCTGGGCATAGGTGAGGGTTGAATTAAAGAATAGATGTGTTTAAATTGTAGATTGTTTATTTTTTTAAACATAAGTTTTAGATATTTACATAGTATTTACGTGTTTACAGGAACTCTTTGAAGTTAAGATGTGGTCAACTGGGTTTGTTTTACACAGACGTAGATATCACTGAAAGAGCGCACCCTCGAAAACGACATACTTATTAAATACACATATTGGTTTCGCCGAAAGCGAGTGCGCTGATTCTATAGACAAATCGCATGTTTTTGCTTGTACGGCGACAATCGGAAAAGTGTATATAACCAAAAATGTTTGTCTGATGACACCTTCAAAAAAGCCCTGCGACCATTTTCTCGTAAAAACCGCGATTTTGCGCTTATAACTCGCAATCGAAGGCGAATGAGTGATTTGTATATTTTTCCGGTGTAGCGGTTAAGGAAAGCTTTAAAATGATGCCTCATTCATGAAATTTGATAAAGTATTAAGGAAGTTACGGAGTACCGATAATAAAAAGGCCTTGAGAAATAATATATATGATGATGAAGGGCCATAGTATCTGGTAAATTACCAATAATTTCCTTTCCATTTTAGGCGCTAAATATCTATATATTTATGTAGAAATAGTTTGTTTGCGTCCTCATCTATCCGTGGGGGGGGGGGGGGGGCGGATTCGCCACTGATGTAACCTAAAGCATTATTTGTCCTTAAGGTATTGGCATGATATTTCTTGATTACAACACAAATAAAATTATGACAATGGCTTAGTACTTATACACTTTGGTCAGAATTGCGACCTTCCTATATACAGCTCGCGATCCAAAACTTTAGGGTCCTTTTTAGTTGAAATCGGGGAACTTCAATTTTTACATCCAAAGATGGTTACACTTCACTACTAAACAGTAACGGTACGTTCTGTTTTTCATAAAGCATTTTTTTCTATTAGGGGCATAAAAGAACATATGATCGAAATTTTGATAAAGAGCAAAATTTTGTAATAATTTCAAGTAAATACATCGACAAAGTTTCGAAATGTTTTTTATAAATAAGATGTGATTAAAAATAAAAAGTACCTTAATTGTATTAATTACTGTCCGATCTCCATGATTTTTATTCGTCTTGTAGTGAAGAAAGAAAACTATAATTTTCAACAATTATAATGAGCAATAACATAATGAAAACATTTATTTTTCAATCCTTTAAAAAAAAAATTCATTCGGGGCATTAACACATTATGAGTGGCTAGCTTAGGATATAGGACAGTGCCACATAGCGGCCATATTTGCCAGCTAAGCAAAATATATGCCTGTGAAAATAAAATTGATAGACGTAAAAGTAATGGTTAGATTTTTGCTAAATTTGGTAATGGGTCATATCTGCAACTATATTTTATATACATTTATTTATATTTTTATATTTCATAAATATTGTACTCGTAGTAATAATTTATATTGATATTTCAGGAAAATACTATTTTAAATATTTACAAAAATGATAAGGGATTGAAGACTATAATAATAAGTGTTATTTGAAACCGATAAATACATTACAGAAATTCGTGAGATTCTGCATTTACTCACTTGTTTTATAAAAATAAAATATTACTGGTCCAGTTTCTTATGCTTTAAAAATACTTTAAAAACCTTAAACCTTAAACCTAGCATAAGTGAAATTTGAAAGAGAAGCAAACAAATTTTGTTATTTATGTTGACTTTGTATGTTATGTGTGATGTGTTCCAGGTAAAAATACACTGATCCATATATTTGATAAAACATTGTTCTTCCCTTGTGTCACTTAAAATTACTTATTTTAAACGGGCACTAATACCTGCCCCGCTTATAAGTGGCAATCCTCGCAATGGGTACAAATACCTGCCCCCTAATAATGTGTTAATTATATTTTAGTTTAGAAACTTTAATTTTATAGTAAATTTCTGAAGGCAATATAACGTAAATCCATCGGCTACTTTTCTTCTTTAAAGATGAAAAACAGAAGGCCATTTATGTATACTTTTATGTGTAAGATTCAGTTGGCCTACTAGTTGTGAATATCAAAATAATATATGAAAAATACAAAAAAAAAAAAACTCGCAGTTCTTATGACTGGCTAGTTCACATCTGAATAGCCGATTCACAAAAGAACTGAATGGACATTTTCTTCAGTTACCGAACGACCTTGGACCGATTTCCAAAGAAATGGTGTAAAAGAAGAATAGAAGGGAAAAATACTGAAAGAGGAAGAGTGTCTGTGTGAGTGTGTGTGAGAGAGAGAGAGGGAGAGAGAGAGAGAGAGTGAGAGAGAGAGAGAGAGAGAGAGAGAGAGAGAGGGAGAGAGAGAGGTAGCCAGAGACAGGTAAGGTTCAGTTCACAGCCGTTATCAGATCCGGCTGCGTCGGAGATTCCCCGGTAGCCATTGTAAATCCAGGCAGCCCTCTTCTTGGCCGCGGTTGTCTGAAGCAGTTCCTGGAAGGCCGCCGATCTAGAAGAGGTCCTGGGAGCCACGGAAGGTCCTGGCACATCCTGCGTGATAGGTCCTGACACGGGCATATTTAATCAGATCTGAATAAATAATCGATTTCTTAAGAGGTCACGTTTCAATAAAATTATTAAGCTTGGAGTTCTTGGAGATCCGACCGGAAGCGGTGATTGCCCCGCCATCTATTGATTTGCCCATAACTAGCCGATGGTCGCATTTGATTAGCGGCAACTGGAGCGTGCAACCGATTTTATAACTGCACCCTCTAGCGCAATCTTGAAACAAGAGCGATAATAAAGTATTCATGAAAAATGATTTAGAGGGGTGATGTTCAATGCATTTTATTTAAACAAATATATATATGTAGGGGTAAGGATGGTTTTATGGGCACTAGTGATGCAAAACTATCGATAGTATAATCGAAAATATTTTTTTAAGGATAAAGTGAAAAAAGAAATGTGAAAGCGTAATTTTATTAATGTTTTTAACAAAAAAATGCTTATACAGCTTACAACATTTTTTGAAGTATGCACGTTCCAAGGTATGTCTAGACAAATTTCATAGCAACATCCTTTATCCTTAAAAAACTTCCACACATTCACATAATGTTATTATGTCAAATCAACTACTTCCACAATAGGGAATACAGTAAACCCTCGATATAGCGAACTGGTAGGGGGTTTGAAATTCATAGTTCGCTATAACGAAATACGTTATAACCGAGGGTTCTTTTTTTTTTTTTTTTTAGCCAATGCCCGCACTAATTTGATCGTATTTAGAAGGAAATTCATTCATTAGAACTAGTTAAATTAAAACGCATTAATAAATTCCATACATATTTTTAGATAAACTACTTATTGATTAAATAATGAGATTCATTAATTTACCTGCCAAGTTCACTTGTGAGTTCTTTAGCCTTAGCTTTAATAAGAGGGTCTGAGATTGGTATTTGAGATCTCATTTGTTTAAAGCAAACTATCAATTTTTTTCCAAATACTCATGAGCCGGAGAGCGCAGTCGTTTATTTGATGCTGAAGTTAATCCTTGGGCTGCGGTTGAATCGGTTCAATATCATAGAGAATTTTCAATTTTTCCTCGATTGATAAGGATCTACGTTTGTGACACACGTATACCAACGAACTCATTGTGTATTAAAAAAAAAACAGTATAAACGACAACAGAACGCTGATTCGAATAATACAGAGGTCGAAACAGTACTGAGCTAGTTTTGAGAAAAAAGTCAATGGAATCAGGGATAGAGCAAAAGGAAATCGGATTATTTAAGAGTAAAAAAAAAAACACTTTAATTCTAGAAACTCGAGTTACTTTGTCTTTCCGCGCTTATTCTGCCTAATACAGTAGAAAAAAAAAATATTAAAAATTCTAGCAGTTCGTTATAACAGAATATAATAATTCTCAGGCTTCAAATTTAGTTCGTAGTTCGCACTAACCGAGGGATTTCGCTATAACGATGGGTTCAGCAGAAATATAATGGTAATTTTGGGGGGATAGTATTTTGGTTCGCTATATCGAGGTGTTCGTTATATCCGAACTAGAAACAGATTCCAACTTATTAAAGCATCATATATTAAAGACTTAAATTACAAACTTCTTTATGAAATTCAAACTGTTGTCACTTCAGATACGTTAGGTAATAGAGATATTTGGAACGTTATTAATTCATTCAGTAGATACCTAAACTCTATAGGAAAAGGTATGTACTTGCAAAAGCACAAATCGAACAACTCATTACAAAAAAAAAAGAGTCTGTTTCTAGCTTGCATGTGAAACCCTTACAGCCCTGAAGATGCCTGAATAGGCGAAAAATTTGACATGTAATCTGCAGGATTAAGTGAATTATTGAAATAATATGAGACTTTGAGGCCTATCATTCTAGATCTATAATTAAATAGTCTCTTCCTACAAACTTGTTTAAAAATATAATGTTATTTATAACATTTGAGACCTACTACCTACTGAGGTTATTTAAAAATATTATTCTAATATTATAAATAAATAAATTTATTATTTATTTGAACTGGAACGTGTCCCTCAAGAACAAATTTTTAATAGTGGGCTTTAGGTTAATGATTAAATAAAAAAATTGAAATGAAACGAATTAATACAAATAATTAGGGAACCTCTAGGGTAAACAATAAATGAAGTTAAGTATTCACTTAAGTGAAAAAAAAACTAGTTTACAGATATAATAATAATTTTTTTTCTCCTTTTTTTTTTTTAAATGTTTAATAAACTTATCATTGATCATTATTCACTAAAAATATAAACCAAATATAGAGAACAATGTTTGTTAAAAAGTTTGCCTTGGTGCAAAATTCCAACAAAAGAAAACATGGATATCAACAGGGTTAGTGAATGTACACACACATGAGAATCGGACAGCCAAATTAAATACAGGATATTTCGACACGTACAACGCCACTGCACGGTCTGGTGAACAGTGCAACCTAAGGCCAGGAGCATTGAGGGGATTCGTAATGTAAGAAGAATGTCTGGTATAAGAGAGTTAGATCATTTGAGTATATGAGTGTTGGATTCGTTCCTGGGTATTGGTTAGTATGCTTTGAACCAAAGATTATTTAGGTCATAACATCACCAACTTTATTTAATGGATTTTATAGTTTATAGGTTGTTTAATTTGGAATTCTAAAGGATTTTCAAATCTAAAAAAATCATTTTTTCTTTTAAAGGTCAAAGGTCATACCCTTTCATACACCGTCATAAAGTTGCTTTGGACAATTACATGGGACCATTATATATATATCTTTATTTCCAGATCGGCTCGGAGAGACACAGATGATTTTTCTAAAATTATGTACAATGTTTGGAACATTTGACAAATAAGGGGTACAGACTCATACAAGAGACACCCCCTAGGAAAAGGTTTATCACACTATACCTGAGTTATATCAGACAGACTTAATGCAACAATTGAGTTACTTTATTCAATATTTCTTTACTTTAATAAAGATAATTATTCATTAATTGGGTAGCAAATATGTTTAGTAAAGTATTGCTTGAAATAATTACTTTTATTGTGACGCTTTAAATTATCCTTAATCTACAGACTTACAATATACAACATGTTAATTAGACCCATTTGGACATACGGGAGAGAGTTATGGAGCACTGCAAAGACCGTAAAAGTGAAGACTGTAGACTATAATGTACTATAAGATACTAATGGCTTATTGCACAAAGACCTAAACATCCCAAGAGTTATCAATAGAGCCGAAGACTAACTTCCAACATGAAACCACTAGCACAAAACTCTTAAACCCACCACAAATCCACATATTCCACCCCGACGCACAGTAAGAAAATTTCGTCATTTTGTGGCCAAAAATCTAAAAGACGATAATCGAATAATTCTTTTTTCATTAAAGAGCATGATGTTCCCTTTATCAGTGAGAATACAAAAATAAAAATACCATCGTTCAAAGTATTTCAAATTAATTTTTAAATGAATTCTTTCATCACTTAAATTTAAATAAAAACGTTTATTCAGAACAGGGTTATACATAGAGAATGAAATGAGTCAGGATTATTATCTATAATAAAGCTCAATAGGGAAAAATATTGAATTTATTTTAAGGAAAATCTATGCTCATCTCTCTGATATTATTTTTTTTCTATTGAGCTTTACTTTTTATATTATTCCACCAAACATATTTTATAAAATATAGGAAGAATGGCTGTAAAATTATTGGATAAAAATGCGTTTTAATTTCATCCACATTAAATATCTGATTTATGAAAAGAAAGTACTTAAATTGATATAAATTCTTTTTTTGGCAATAGTTGGTTCTAATTTTTTTTTTTACAGTGGTAGAAGGTGGAGGGTGCTAAAATACCATAATAGAATTAGATCGATCAAATGCGATATATCGATATTAAAATTTAAATCCCTATATTTGAAATTTTATTATATTTTCTGCCTCGATTAGACTAAATCATAAAACATACTTCTCGTTGAATTATATGACAATATTTTATTCCGTTAAAATTCCTAAAAAATAGGGCATTTAAATTTAACTTTTTGGATTTTTTCTTATTTAAACAATAATTATTTTAAAATCTTTCAAAAGGAGCAAATGCCTGAAGAAGACATGTATATAAGCAGAAAGCGCAATATATAATAATCCTGACTCATTCCATTCCCTATGTATAACCATGTACTGGACAATCTATTTTATTTAAATTTAAGTAATGAAAGAATTCATTTAAAAATTAATTTGAAATACTTTGAACGGTGGTATTTTTATTTTATTCTCACTGATAAAGGGAATCCTATGCTCTTCAATGAAAAAAGAATTATTCGATTATCGTCATTTAATCAGGAGTCATTTGGCCGCTAAATGACAAAATTTTCCCACTGTGCGACGACTGTTGAGGCGGTGACCAAGAGGCTTACTACAATAATTCAGCCCAATGGATCATACGTATACAGCAAGAATTTTTTCGTTCCAAAATGTGTGCAGCAAATAAAAAAAAAAAAAGTGAAATAAATATATAATTATGCTTTATGAAATGGAAGATATATGTAGATGCTAATATTTTTTTTAAATATCATTTAGGAACACATTTATAAGGCAATGTGTAAAGATTGTAAAGCAAAAGACAGGAGCAGTGCAAATCCCTGGAACTTGAAGGATCCTTAAGCCTGTGGCAGAGCGCCAGCGGCCGGCGATCCAATCAAATCGCTCCAACTGGATTACACCAGGACTCCCACGCCCAATGGGACTTCGATATCCGACAAATATCGATGTTGAGCGGCGATGAGGAATGTGCAGCACGTCGTAGTCGCGGCGCTCTAATTGGCTATCGATTCCCCAACTTGATAAATATTTAACTCGATCTGAATCGTAAATGGGCACTAGGACTACATTAATCATACGGCGCAAATCGCGGCCACAGATCTCATGTAAACAGCTGCTTAGAACCCTAGGGAGCATCTTATCATTTCCGCGGTAAGGCTGGGGCCTATAGCTTTGATTTAGGATGAAGCTGTAAATGTATATGTGATCGGTGCACTAAAAAATATATACATATATTTACCGAATATTTACCTCAATATATTCAATATTACGTTTTTATACTTGTTCTAATAAAAGAAAAAAAAAGGTTAGGGTAAACCAGACAGTTATTGACACCCCAACTTTAACTTAAAGAAATAAGTAAACAAGTCCTAATTTTATTTCAAGATATACATGAATCTAATGTTTTCACAGATTTCACAATTTAATTCACAGGGTGTCAATAACTAGTTTTTGCACGTTTTACAATAAATATTGCCATATGGTAAAACTATTGAAGTTTTGACCCAAAAAAACCTCTTGAGTCTTTATAAGGATAGATAAAGAGGAGCTATAGGAAGTTTCAATTTGATCCCTTTTTAAAAAGTTTTTTTTTTTAATTTCAAATCAGAAATTTATACTTAAGCGTGCCAATAACTGTCCGGTTTACCCTTTCCTAGTCAACTGTTATTCTTTACGATAGGATGATAAATAGTCACGATTTTCAGTTTAACATTTTTCATTTCGAAAAGCCAACGTTTCGATCCCCACATGTGGATCTTCATCAGGGCTAAAAAAAGATAAATATACGAGTATCTACGCTAGAAGATGACAATTAAATTTGCATCATGTAATTATTAATTATAAATAGTAACTACTAGGCACAGTATAGGGCTTCAGTGGAAGCCTTGAAGTCCCAAAAAAAAAAAAAATAAAAAAAAAAAATATAATAATAAAACTACTAGGAGTAACAGAATAATGGAAACCAAATCCAACTGTCATCATGTTAATATGACATGGATACTTTACAAAACTGATAAAGGTATAAAGGATGGTAAGTATTAAACATGAATATTTAAATAAGTATTACTTATATTCTCAAATTTTCCTTCTATTTTATCATTCATTTTTACTTTCACTTGCCTATATATGAAATATATAGTAAGGAAAGTATTGCGATCGTGAAAAATTTCGACTTCCGGTTTTCAACGGAAATACACGCTTTGGAGTCCCCTGAGTCCAAATAACCAAGACCCGCGAAATGGTCTGTGTGTGTGTGTGTGTGTGAACAGACTAGCTCAAAAATCATAAACCGTGCGAGCTTGAAATTGGGTATTTGGTGTATGTATATGCCCTCGATCTGACAGAAAAAATTTCATCATAATAGGTCTAACAGAGGGTGTACTTTATATAAAGAATTTTGTCTAATTTTTACGTTTTCCTCGATTTTTTCAAAAACGGCTCAAACGATTTTGATTAAACTCGGTATTTGGTGTATGTGCATGCCAGCGATGCGACAGTCAAAATTTCATCAAAACTGATTTTTTGGAGGGGGTACTTCATTTGAAGAATTTTTTACTCAGAGTTTTTTTTTATTTACTCAAAAACGGCTTTAATGATTTTGATTAATAATGTGGCAATTAACAAAACACTTCGAATTTAAGTAAGTTCGTAAGTGATCGTTGTATTAAGGCGCGCACGCACCAGATTTTTAGTTTTTCCGTAGATATTTTTATTTACAATAGCTATTCACCGTACCAATAACATTCTCATTTAATAATGACTAACTTTGGCAAAATAGGATTTGCAAAGGCAAAGGCAAAGGCAAAGGCAAAAAAAAAAAAAAAAAAAAAAAAAAAAAAAAAAAAAAAAAAAAAAAAAAAAAAAAAAAAAAAAAAAAAAAAACTGAAAAACTTAACCAGCTACTTATTTAAATATTCATGTATAATGCTTACCATCTTTTATAGAATTATCAGTTTTATAAAGTATCCAGGTCATGTAAACATGCCATCAGTTGGATTTGTTTTCTATTATTTTGTTACTCCTAATTGTTAATATCTCTAATTAATAATTACATGATGCAAATTTAATTGTCATCTCCTAGTATAGATACTCACAGATTTGTCTTCTTTTAGCCCTGAAGAAGATCCACGGGATCGAAACGTTGGCTTTTCAAAATATAAAATTTTAAAATGAAAATGCTGACTATTATGAAGCAACCTATTAAATAAAATCCTATCCCTCCTCCTATAGCTCCTACCCCCACCGTCCGTGGTTTCCCTTAAATTAAATCTTATAGAGTTCGGATTCCCGTGCAATTGTATCTATTTATTGGTAAGAGATCTCATGTTACTTATCCGAATCAAGCCTAATGGGATGTTTTAATGAAGTTTTGTACTGCACGAAATCGCACGTTTCGGGGTTTACTGCACAACATTGCACGTTTCGAAGTTTTATTGCACCAAATATATCATTTGATATTTTGAAGAAAAAAAGAAAAAAACCTGTACCACTACAACCCATAAAGGGTCTTGGGTTCAGTACTATGTAAGGAAGAGTACAGTTTCTTGGTCAGCGGTCGTGCAAGGAGGTGATTTGACCGTGATCACGCTCAACCGCCAAGTTCTTTCCCCTTAATTTTTCAATTAAGGGTACCCACTTTATAGTGGCTGGGTTTGCCCCAGGAGGGTCTCTCGGCCCACGAGGCGAACTGTGGCAAATAATAAAGATATCATAAGCCATGTCAGATTCGAACTCGGGACCTTAAGCACAGCAGTTCACTGCCTTACCAGTGGGCTACCCCGCTCCCCATTTTAAAGAAAAAAAAAAAGAAAAAATTAGGTACTTGTGTTACAGTGGGTATCAATTTGTGATCTCTCACATCCAATATTTTTGCACTACCACTATTGAGTTCAGGATATTTTCCAATCCATACCGCAATGTTCGAAGACATACTTCCTCCACTTTTGGCATTTTTAGTAACAATATATTCGACAGAAGCTAGTTTGATGCCAAAATTGCTAAAAATGCCAAAATTGGAGGAAGTATGTCTTCGAACATTGCGGTATGGATTGGAAAATATCCTGAACTCAATAGTGGTAGTGCAAAAATATTGGATGTGAGAGATCACAAATTGATACCCACTGTAACACAAGTATCTAATTTTTTAACCAGGTTAAACGGTAACGGGGGTTGTGCGTGTTACCAGATTGGTTTAAAAATAAGCCTGTGTCCATAATTTGAGAAGTATCTTTCTTTTTTTAAGATCTTCCTATTTCCAATATAATTACATCTCATACGCAAGTATTTTAGTCTTCATTCCATATCTTGCTGTTACATTTAAGTAATTGTTTTACATTCCGACTTTTTTCACAGGAATTATTTCCAACAATATTATTATATCGATATCAATAGTATCATACAAAAGATCCAACATGATGATTGATTTCACCAAAATGTAGACAAAAAACCATTATTATATAAATAATTTGTAAAAATAAAAGTTTCTATTTCAATTTACTCTCCACTACTTATTTTTTTTCAAATAAGCTATTTTTTGTTGACAAAAATAATGTAATGCCTGATTTTCAAGCTATACATTTTTAATGCCTGATTTTCAAGCAACACATTTTTATTGCCTGATTTTCAAGCAATACTGTTATTGAATGTTTTTGCAAGTTTGAAGTTTTAAATGCACGTTTTTGCATGTTTTCAATTCCGAGCTTTATTTATAATATTAATTTAATACCTTACTGATTGAAGACCAAGATCGAACTCGGACTCAAGAGATTACGCAATCTCCTTGCGTTGAAAACCTTGCGAACGAATAAGAGATTCCTTAGTTTGAGGAAATGAGGCAATTTAAATTATAATTGAGTAGCTCGGAGAACAATTGCAGGCACGTGGTGCTCATTACTCGCTGTTGTCCGATCCCTGATGTCTGTGTAGCTACATCGTAGAGTTAGATCTAACTGAATATTTACCTGGCACAGATTTCATTCAATCCAAAGTTGAGAAAAGAAAAGTGTTTCATACATATATAAGTGGACATGGGAAGACAAAAGGGTTCTACTTGACATTTTCCCAATTTTGAGTTAAACAACGATGAAGTTTGAAAACATATTTTTATAGGGATTAGAATAGAATTTTAAAATCTCAATTAGGTTTTTCAATTTGAATATTATGTCTAAATTTTTTGGTATATTTATTTTTAGGCATTTGTTTAATAAACTATAGAAAATTCTTGAACGTCTCCACGATACGTATAAAACAAATACTAAAGACACGTTTGATTTTTTTCCATTTAGTTTTATCATTTGTTTTATTACCTAACAGACAATTTCTAGCTGAGATAAAAGCAGAAAAAAACATTAAAGATTTTCGATAATATAATGCATGATTAACTTTGATCCTAAACTTAAGATACAATTATCTCACTTTAGGCAACATATTAGAGATAACAAAAGGGAAACAAATAATTTAATTTTTCAATATTTATGAAATTTAATAGTACAAATTATTATAAAGTACACAATTATAACATAATAACCAAATTATTTATCTGTAATCATTTATGAAGATTTATTGATAAATTACTTTCATCAATATCATTCCATATACTGAGAGCTTTTAAAAAAATTTAATATTATTTTATTCATCAAATTTCACTAGTAATAAATATTGTATAAGTATAATTATTGAATTTAATAGCTCGTTATACATGGAGAAGTTGATAAAATGAAATATTTCAGGTTCTTTTCATTATTTCATAGCAATAAATAAATAAAAAAGTAACTTAAATTGTACTTGAGTTGGATGAACTAGTCGAATAAAAAAAAAATTTTACTTTTAGTTATTTGTGCCCTCATTTCATGTAAAAGATATAATTCATGAGAGTTATATTTCTAACGCTAATTAATAGAGAGGTAATTGTGTTAGAGAAAAAATATAATAAAGCTAAGGGAATCTATAGTTAAAAAGTAACACTTTATTTTTTTTCTTTATAGATTTTCCATAAATAAAATTTGTGGACATTTCAGGATTCTCAAACGACCGAGTCAATGGATTTTCAAATATTATAGTGCCTATATTTTAATAATACAAGAAATTTTCACATCCAACGTTATTAGTAATAATATACTGTGTCTTAGGAAAAAATTCTGGTGCGTGCACGCAACACACAACTTTCACTTACCAACTTACATAGATTAGAAATTAATGCGTTTTGCTAATTGCCACTTCTCAAATGAACAGAACGGCTTTAATTATGAACAATGGTCTGTCATTAAAGGCGTACTCCGCATGCGTGGGCTCCACGAGTTTTATGAGTTGACTGAATATTTTTCTTTTTTCTCCTCTTTATGTTTTCTTTATTTTTATCATATATCATATTGAGCCATTTCTTATTATTAGGCGTAATAATTTACAGTTAATATTTCCATATAAACAAAAACAAGTGTACTTTACAGGAAAACAAAAAAGACCCCTTCCCCATTTAAGCCCCCTCAGAACATTTTAATAACGATAAAGCTTACCTGATATTAAAGAACACCTTATTTTCATTGAACATGGCGAATTTGATCAAAATCATTAAAGCTGTTATTGAGATAGTCGAAAGAAAGGTATAAATTGGAAACAAGGTATGAAATAAAGTGCCCCCTCTTGTTGATCAATTTTGATGAAATGTTGGCTATCACACCTTTGGCATATACATACATCAAATACCCAGTTTGATCAAAATCGTTAAAACCGTTTTTGAGTAAATAAAAAAAAACACGTGAAAATGATGTAAGATTTAGTAAGTAAAGTCCCCCTCCGGTTGATCAATTTTGATGAAATTTTAACAGTCATATCTCGGGCATATAAGTAGATTAAATACTAAGTTTAATCAACATCGTTGGAGCTATTTTGAGAAAATCGAAAAAAAACTTAAAAAGTTATTAAATAAAGTACCCCCTCCCTTTGAGCAATTTTGATGAAATTTTCGCTGTCACATCGCGGGCATATACATACACTAAATACCCAATTTCAGTTTCGCACGGTTTATAGTTTTTGAGCTAGTCTGTTCACATACACACACACAGACCATTTTGCGGGACTTGGTCATTTGGACTCAGGGGACCCCATAACGTGTATTTCCGTTGAAAACCGGAAGTCGAAATTTTTTACGATCGCAATACTTCTACTTACTATATATTTCATATATAGGTAAGTGAAAGTAAAAAGTTGGACTTTATCATAAGTTTATATAAGTTATTATAGGGCCTTATGTGCTAAATAACATAAAAATGTAAAATCTACTATACTCATATACTTTCTAAATGGAAATAAATATAAATAATTTTAAAAAATTGGTTGTTATCTAAAAAGGTTATAATAATGATGATATTATTCAAGAAATGTTTTAGTGAATTTTCAATGGCATTTACAAAAAGATTGGAAAACTGATTTTGAAATTTCTACAACATTATTATTGGTTATGAATTATTTGTATAATATGAAATAAGTCAATATTAATTTAATTTATAAATATTTTTAAAGTACAAAATAAAAAAAAATAAAAATAATTAAAATAATTGTAATGTTATACTCACTATAAGCGGGATCAGAGAGATTTCTCAGACTAGCTAGACCATCAGCTTTGTTAACTTTTTAGATGAAATATTTGGCAGTGCTTTGCATCTGAATAAAGAAATTATGCAGTATCCGCTTACCTGCGAAGAGAATAAACAGTGCGTCACTGATAATGATACAAATAAAGATAATAAACAGAAATAAATAAAATAAAAAACAAATCAAATTGATAAGTTGTTGCGTGTAAATGAGTGCATTGTGCAATATACATTAAATGCACGTGCCGTCCTAATCTGCTAAGGATCATAAATCACGATAGAGGAAATCACCAGCGCTTTCGTCATCAGTAAGAACTAAATTTATTTAGTCTTCCGATGTATTTATTATAGTATCTACTTCATTTAATATCTACTAATCAAATATTAATAAAAATAATGAATAATGATTTTTTTTTAGTTTATATTTTACTATAAATTGGTGTTTTTTAATATTAATCCATTCTTTATAATATGTACAATAGTGAAATGTTTGAACGGTTCGTACTGAGGAAACAGAAAAAATGTCTTGGAAACGATAATATTCGTTTTATACATAGTCGACTTATAAAGGGTGTTTTTTTTGGAGGTGTACAAGTTAAAATTATAATAAAACAAAGAAATATATTTTTAATATCAATGAAAGGAACTTTATTGAATAGAAAACTTCATGACATTAATGCTTAAATATGATTTCAGCCATGTGGCCTCCACGGCTAGCTCGTACAAGGCGCAATCTGGAACACCAATTTTCACAAACTTTTCGCACTATTTGCGGCCGTATATCGCCAATAACTCTTGGAATGTTGATTTCGAGGTGTTCAATTGTCTGTGGTTTATCGACATAGACAAATGACTTGACATAACCCCAAAGAAATAGGCTTCATCGGAGAACAAAATTTTGAATGGAAATTCATATCCATATCAATTTGTGCTTCAGCCCATTCGCCGAATTGGCGGCACATGCGATGGTCGTTCGGCTTTAATTCCTGCACCAGTTGAATCTTGAAAGCTTTTAATCCCAGATCCTTTGACACAACCCAAGTTGCTGAGAACGGAGACGATTCGATTGATTTCGATTATCTTCAATGCTTTCCTGTATGCAGCTTCTTCAGTGCGCACTGTTCGGCGTCTCATGAGATGCTCATTATCATTAGGAGTAAACGTGGTCCGAAAACGATCCATTGTTATTCGAATTAGCCGCTCTGAAGGACGTTTATGTACACCGTAAAATGGACGAAGTGCCTGATAAGTTTGACGAACAGAACCATTATTTCGATAAAAAATTTCAACAATTTTTAAGCGTTGCTCTGGTGTATGTCTAACCATAATGAAATGACAAACCAAAATAAACAAAAAGCAACTATCAGCTGTTGAATATGTTATCAAATAAAGCAGTGTTGCCAACTCTAAGTTGTACACCTCCAAAAAAAACACCCTTTATAACCATTTTAATGGTAACTTCTTCCAAGCATGATGAAATGATTGAGTGACTGAACCGCCGTCACATTATATACAATTTGAACCCAAATCCAATCTACCTACTACAATTCAATTCAAATCGAAACACTTCCGATTTTCGTTAACTATTAACAAATACATTACAATATTTATTTCATTTTCAAGATCACTACGATATAATTATATAAAAAAATCTGGTGCGATGCGCGCAACACACAACTTTCACTTACGAGCTTACTAAGATTAGAAATCGACGTGCTATGATAACGTGTAAACACCACACTTTTCCACATTTATGTGCTTAATGTTTGTATATCTCCAAAAGTTAAAATATATCTGTAATGCAAAACTTGAAAGTTATCAGTACTTTTCGATTCGTTATTGCTTATTTCTTTTTTCAAGGGACCAAATTTCATCAACAGTTTTTTTTTTTTACTGCTTTATCTAGTTTTCCATACAGCGATTAGCTTTTTGTAAATATATCGTGAAGGTGAATCGATAGATGCAATTATGCCACGTAGTAAAGTTTGTCTCTTATACCTTTCTGGAAATCGAAAACGATTACTGTTCCTCTAAAATCGCTTTATATAGCTTTCAGAAATTTATTATGGAACAAAAGTTTCTAGAATAAAATATAATTAATGATAGACTATTATCTTATACCATATTTTTGTACACCCTCGATACTTTAAAAAAATTGAGCATCACGTATTTACTCTCTAAAGTAAAAAAAATGTTTTTATTAATAAATAAAAGTTTTTATCTTCATAGTACGGTTAATAAAACTTCGGCTGTCGCATCGTGGGCATATATTTATATCAAACACCAAGTTTGATCAAAATCGTTAAAGCCGGTTTTAAATAAATGAAAATGGGACAACATTTATTAAGTAAAGTGCCCCCTCCAATTGATCAATTTTGATGAAATTTTGACTGACACATCGCGGGCGTATACATGCACCAAATACCAAGTTTAATCAAAATCATTAGAGCTGTTTCTGTGAAAATCGGAAAAAAACTTAAAAATTAAACAAAATTCTTCAAATAAAGTACCCCCTCCGTTTCACAAATTTTGCTGCCACATCGCGGGCATACACATCCATTAAATACCAAGTTTGATCAAAATCGTTAAAGCCGGTTTTAAGTAAATGAAAATGGGACAACATTTATTAAGTAAATTGCCCCCTCCAATTGATCAATTTTGATGAAATTTTGACTGACAATTAGCGGGCGTATAATTAACATGCACCAAATACCAAGTTTAATCAAAATCATTAGAGCTGTTTCTGTGAAAATCGGAAAAAACTTAAAAATTAAACAAAATTCTTCAAATAAAGTACCCCCTCCGTTTCACAAATTTTGCTGACACATCGCAGGCGTATAAATACACCAAATGCCCAATTACAGGCTCGTACGGTTTATAGTTTTTGAGCTAGTCTGTTTTTGAGCACGCACACACACACGTACGCACGCAGGCACGCACGAAGGCACGCAAGCAGGCAGGCACGCAAGCAGGCAGGCACGCACGCACGCACGCACGCAGGCACGCACGCACACACACACACACCCACGCACGCACACACACACACACACACCCACGCACGCACACACACGCTCACGCACACACACACATTTCGCGGGACTTATATTAATAACAGAAAAACTTAAACTACGACTTATCTGACGAGGCGGGGGACCTTGCTTCGGTAATCCTGGTGTTACCACTCACTGTATTTATGCCGCAGCGCCTCTTTCCCGTATACTCCCGGGTTCAGTCGAAATATGTCTGATACTCTAACAGTTAGGTATAGTGCTTTCAAAGTAACTAAAATCTTTCTTCTATTCACGCTAGTAATCACAAGATTTGCAAAGATTCCAAGAAAATATTTTATAATTTTTCTACAAAATGCCGCGAGCTGTTAACCAATTTAATTTTCGAGCGGTATCTCGTTTTTAAGCAAGTCTGTTCATAGTAACACACAAACTTGGGGCGACTTCCCAATCGGAAAACATCTCCATTTCACAACAGGAATTATTAGCAATTTTATTTCTCTAGAATAAAATAACTTTTTATATTATAAAAATATAATGTATTCAAAGGATTACTTCTTGCTTCCGGAAACTGCATGCAACCCAAACGATGAGTTGCATGCATCTAATAAAAAATCTTTAAAATAACTCTTCTGTTGTCGATCATGGACTACATAAATAGAAACTGGAATAATTAAACTAATCTACAAATAACAATATATTTAGGAATTAGCAATATTTTTAAGTTCGTCTACTTATTCTGTCCTTGTATTAATATAGGTAGGTAATACATAAGAATAAACAATATTTTTCATCATGCCTGGAAGGAGTTACCTTTAAAATGGTTATATAAGTCGACTAAATATAGCACGAATATTTTCGTTACGAAGAAATCTTTTTTTGTCTGTTTAATATCTATTAACAGGAACAGCTCAAAAACTCACTATCGTAAATACTATAAAAATGTATCAATATTTAAAAACATCATTTTATAGTAAAATATAAGAATAAAATAGCGATCAAATATCTTTCTTTGTTTAAAACGGCGATTTCATTCATGTAATCGAAAAATATCTTTAACTTTTTCTTATTTCTTGGGGATTTGGCTATTTTCGACACCAGAGGAGGAGAATATCTTTAACGATTAAGTCGCGAGAAGAGATATTGTAATAATATAAAAATATGGTGTATCACAGACGCTAGAAATGAAAAAAAAAAATTTGAAAATAGATATTCTAAGATTTCTTTCAGAGATTTTATCTTTAAATATAATATATTACGAACTTTATTTAATAGATTTTATTTAAAAAGTGGCAATGTGCCCCGATAATTGTCCCTGAATCAAATTCATTCCTTAACGAGAGTTTTCTTCTGATTTATTTTATATAACTATAAATAATATTGGTATCGTTGTACCTATACTCGACTGAATGATAAAATAGAAGAAATCTCTAATAAATTTTAAAATTATTAGGGAAAATTAGTAAAAATTATGGATGAGAAGGAGACTTAGAAGAGCGACCTATTTAGTAAATTAATAGCAGCCGGCTCGGAGGCAAGCAAAATGCCACATCGTCGGGCGAATTTTCCTCCAACCTTCTATGTAATATCATAAATAAGAATTATATATATATATATATATATATATATATATATATATATATATATATATATATATAAAATGTATATGTAAAAAAGCAAATATAAATTTCATACCCTAAAAGACATGTATATAAAAATTAATTATACTTTATTGTTTTCAATATCTTATTGTAATAAATAATTACCATACTATTAATGTAATACTTGCTGAAGTATACCGTGAGAAGTATTCGCACTCTAAAGTACTTAAATCCCACTTAATAAAGCAGGCATCGTATATTTAGTTTCGTATAGAGCGCACTTAGTGCGTCATGGGAATAGGTGAGTGTTGAAGTAAAGATTAGATGTGTTTACATTGTAGATTGTTTATTTTCGAAACATAAGTTTAAGGTATTTACATATTTACATTGTATTTAAAGGACCTCTTTGAAAACTATGTTTGAAATTACGATGTGGTTATCTGTGAGTGTTTGTTGGTGGGTTTGTTTTACACAGAGTCGGGCATATTTAAATAAAATGTAATCATGATTATGACTAATAATCAAAAATGTGAATAATGATTGTGATCATCATTCACAAATCATTCTTTAGCGCGGAATCATTAATCATGAATTGTATTAATCACTAGTCGTGGAGTATTCATGAATATAAAGTATTCAACAATCATGAATGACCATTATTCATTATTAAATGTAGTCAGTAATCATGATTAAGAAGAATTCATTATTCATGATTACTAATTACTCATTAATCATGACTAATGGGAATTCACTACTCATGATTACAGATCATTCATTAATCATGATTACAAAAAAAATCACAACTCTGAGTCTTACTAGTCATGAATGATGATTGAAAATTTGTTTGCTCTTTCTATACATGTCAATAGACATCTACTAATACCCATTGGAATAAGGGTCTTATTCTTTACTGAATTTATCAGTATTCGTTAATCATGAATAACTGAATACCAGTTAATCATTATTCATTTCAAATGAATACCATAAACACTCAATAATCGTCAAAAATACTCCGCACTGATTATAAATAATGGTTATTCATTATTCATCTGTTGTGTGATTACAATTATTCATATTCATTAATCATTATTCAGATTACAATTTGCCCAACTCTGGTTTTACACAGACATAGATGTCACTCAAAGAGCGCACCCTTGAAAACGCCACATACTTAAATGCACATATCAGTTTCGCGAAACGCGAGTAAAAAATAAGATTCTATTAACTGAAATCGCATGTTTTTGCTTGTGACTGGCAAAAAACCCCGAAAATCGGAAAAGTGTATATAACCAAAAATATAATTCTCGACAAACTGAAAATATCGACAAGTTTAGAAACCCCTATTAAGCGCGGTTTTGCGCTTATAACTCGCAATCGAAGGCGAAATGAGCGATTTGTACATTTTTCCGGTGTAGTGGTTAAGTAAAGCTATAAAATGATGCCTCATTCATGAAATTTGAAGAAGTATTAAGAAAGTTATGGCGCAGGTACCGACAAAAATAATACATATGATTTTAGAATTTTAGCTGAGCATATATATATACTTGAGTGAAGTACACATCGTATATTTAGTATCCTAAAGTGCGTATTTAGGGCGTCATGAGCATAGGTGAGGGTTGAAGTAAAGATAAGATGTGTTTAAATTGTAGATTATAAATTGTTCTTCAAAATACCTTTCCTTAGTTATCAGGTGAGAAGACGGAATACTTAAATGCATATATCGGTTTCGCGGAAAGCGATTGCGCTGATTCTATTGACTGAATAGAGTTTTTGCTTGTATCTCGCAAACGACGGCGACAATCGGAAAAGAGTATATAACAAAAAATGTTCGTCTCGACAAACTTAAAAAAATAACACCTTTTAAAAAGCCCTGCGATCATTTCGAAATTTCAGCTTAGAATTGCATTTTTTTGCTTACAACTCGCAAACGAAGGGGTTAATCGAAAAATGTATATTACCGAAAATGTTCTCCTTAAAAACTTGAAAAGATTGAGACCATTTAGAAACTTCTACGACCATTTTGATTTTTAAGAACCGGGGTTTCGCGCTTATAACTCGCAATCGAAGGCAAAATGAGTGATTTGTATATTTTTCTGGTGTAGCGGTTTAGTAAAGCTTTAAAATGATTCTTAATTCATGAAATTTGATGAAGTATTAAGGAAGTTGTGGCGTACCGACAAAAAAAGGCTCTTAGAAATAAATATATGATTATTATAAAAACTATACCTAGAACTATACCACCCCTTGCCCTAATAATTATCAGCTACAAAAAACCATTTGATGATCACTAATTTCTTATTAAAGTTCTTATAGTGCAATAATGTTTGACGGCAGAACTCTGTGCAATACTTTGGCAAGTAGAGTGCAGTTTAAATCTTTCGATATTGGCTGCAGCCAGAACGGCTTAGCAATGGCTATTTCAGTCCCGGCTAACGTCATTTAGTTTAGTAACATGCGATTAGCAAATGGTTAGGCTAATACTTGTTTATGATTCTATTACTTTTATAAGTATTGTATATTAAATTAAAAAGTAACGGGTAAATGAAAGAAAAACAGTAACGGAACATTGTACAGTAATTGGCGAGTAATAATAATAAAAATAACCTGGATGATGTACCTTCCCAAGATCCTAGGGACCTCACAAAGATGCTATCAAAATATAATTATAAAGTATCCTACGAAATAGATAACATGTTGTAATAGGATTTTTATCTTAGCAAAGGATTGCAAAAGTAGATATCTGTAAGCTTGGGTGGTGTGTGATAACTATCACATAGATATATTAAATAATGATTGTAATCTTGAAATAAAAAAAGGTATTTAGACTATGTTTCAAATAATAAGATGCCAGAAAATGCTTAGAGCAATCTAAGTTGCAATAACCTTTATATTTAAACTTTTAGGTTTTTTTCAAACATGCTATTTTTCGAAATATGCCGATTTCTTATTATAAAATTTTTAGATATATAAAAGCAAAAATGTTTCTCCTAATAATGTAAAGAAATGTTATTTAATTTGATACATACATTAAAATAACTATTTGTTCTTTTAGTTTTGACAATTCTTTGAAACACCGAAAAACCCGGGAATACGATAATTTGACCTACTAAAGGTTTAAAAAAAATAACTTTAAAAAATATAACTAATGGATTAGTAACTCAGTCATCATGATTAAGAATAATTCATTATTCAAGATATACATTATTCATGTATACATGAATAATATAAATTCCTAAAATGATCATCAATACATATACATGTTACTTAAATGATCAATAAAGAATACATGATCATGATTCCAAAAAAAAAAAATCATAATTATGAGTCTTTCTAATCATGAATGATGATTGAAAATTTGTTTGCTCTTTCCATTCTTGTCAAAAGATTTTTACTAATACCCACAGGAAATAGGGTCTAATTATTTAATTGTGACTTCAAATGCTGTTCAGTTGACTACACCCACTGCTTAGGACAACTTTTAATTCAGAAATTCATCCTCGTCTTTTTAATTTAAATGAATAATCGTTATTATTATTAGGTATTCATGATTGATGAATATTATATTAATCTTAGCTCATGAATATATTTTATTCATAGAATAATGTCTAACTGAATTTATCAGTATCAGTTAATCATGAATTACTGAATACTAGTTATAAATTCAAATGAATATCATAAACACACAATAATCATTAAAAATACTCCGTACAGATTATGAATAATGGTTATTCATTATTTATTTGTTTTATGATTACCAATTCTTTATATTCATTAATCATTATTCAGCCCAAATTTGTTATTAATTTAATTTAATTTTTTTTTTATTAAAATATTATATAATTAATTTTAATTTTTATTAAAATTAATTTGCCCAACTCCGATGTACAAGATGCATTGCATTAACAACCCCATGTAATTGGGATGCGACCCTTTTACCAATTAACTGTTTCTCTCTGAAACTACATTAAGCTTTATCTGACTAACATATATTAAATAATATTGAACCTAGTACCTAGCCCTGAGATACTCTTGATTTAATATGCTTAATTTCAGAAAGTTCATTTCCCATTTTTATCAACGAAATACTTTTCAGTGTAGAATAAAAAAGTTGATCGGTGGATGTAAAATCAATACTACTGCCAAATGCTTGACTAAATAAAAGAAAAATAATTTAATTCAATAGGATTAGACATAAAATCTACCGAACGACGGCATTATTGTTTTCTAAAGCCATATTGATGATTTAGAATGAATTTAAATATTTCAAGTGGATCAAAATGATAGGGCAGTTGGAATTTGCATACTCTGGGAGTTCATAAGGTTTTAAAACCATATTTCCACAATAAAGTAGGAAATACATGTTTCCTTTATATTTTAAAAGGCACTTAAAAGACCAAGTATATTTGGCCTAAAAATAACGGAGTTTTTCGCTATTAACTCGAAAACAACCCGCGTCAAATTATATTCTCTCTAAACTAAAAGAAAAATACATTGCGCGTCGAATGACAGACTTAAGTTTTAATCTGTTCAGTTCCCCAGGCTCATCTTCCAATGCCTCCAACTCGAAAACGGTTACCCCAAATAAAAAATTGTAACAGTTAACAGTTTTAGAGCACTAATTCCTGCATAAAAACCCAGCACAATCTGCGTAGAAATACAAATTAAAACGTTAAGGTATTAAATGAAAAGCTTTTTTAAAGCCTTTAAAATGTATTCATCCACAAGATCCTCACGATTCGATTCCAATCATTCCCTTATAATATAGCAACGAATTTCATCATTGAAAATTTACCTATCATTGAAAGCAATCCTTTTCCTGACAAATGAATAGATTTATTAAACAAAAATAACAGTTTATATATAATGTGGGAGATACAATCGATAGTACACAAATCGCCGAAGAGTTATCGATGTATAGAGAGAACACACAGCGATGCCCACACCTCTAAAAATACCTCACTGCACAAACAGACGAGGTCATCTCCAGTCCGAGAGCCTTCAGCTGTCAGGGAGTGCATTTCCCAACTCAACTTCAAATGCTTCGGTGCGTTAGGTTCTAAGATGGATCTGCGGGTTGGTTGAAATGTCTTTCTTGAAAGTAAAACTGATCTTTATGGAGCAATGAAGCTAAAAATGTATGTCGGATTATGTTTCAGGAAATGAATAAAAAGTTTGTGTAATAATAATTAATAATGTTTCTTAACAAGGGGTCGAAAAGGTCATTAACCTTTTTGAATAAGTTTCATTTTAAAAGTATTTGAAAAACTTTTTAGGAAAAAGTTTGCGCAATAAAAGTTTTCAAATAACTTTATGATAAAAGTTTTTCTTTAAAAAGTTAAAGGTCCACCAAAACTTTTTGAGCAATTAAAATTAAAGTGTGAGTTTTTCGCCCTGGGTTGTGATCATACAGTTGTTTATTTTGATGAATAATCCTATGATTTAAGGTATATTTATTTATTTACTATTACAGTGAAACCTCTAAATAGGGGACAGCCATGGTGACTCAATCATTGTCCGTTAATGAGAGGTGTCCTTATAGTAGGGGTTCATTAAATTTTGTTTATGTAAACGTATACATAAAACAGTTAGCACCTACATATTGTTGGTGGCGGTAAGAAAACCAAACCACCAAAACAGGAGTCTTCTCTAAGAACCATGGTTTTGTTTGTAAGTGCGCGATAATATAAACCGGTTTTATCACAATTGAAGATATTTTTTTCTTCGTTGCCATCAAATAGATCGACAATTTTCCTTGTCCACTCTTCTACTGCCCCTTCTGGAACTGAATTACTTTCACTACAAATCGACTTGTATATGATGATGTGTCGAGTTCGAAATTTTTCAAGCCATCCATTCAAAGCTTTAAAATAATTTGTTTTTTAGTTTTTTGCCAATTCTTTTGCCTTTTCCTGGACCAGAGATCGGTAAGTTTGCAGCTCGAGCACGACTGAACCATTCGATTAAATATGAATCGATTTCACTCACCTCACTGTGAAAAGCTTATAACTTTGGAATGAATGTTCTAATTTTCCTAACACAGTTTCTGGATTTCCTCACGATTCTTCAACACTTCACACTACCGATTTACTCACATTCAATTTTTCGGCTAATTCGCTTACACTTGGCTGGCCACTTTTTTCGTACTCATCAATGATTTCCTCTTCTTCTTTTAATGAAAACCTTTTACACGTTGGAGACATGTTGTTAGTTTAAAAATTTTCAATAAACTGGTTCAAAATGAAAAAAATGTTCACCCTACACAATGATCTGTAGAAAAGGTGAGAAAAGCGGGGCAGGAAGTGACTCTGTTTACTGAGTATTAGATGAATTGGACGAAAGACTAAAGCATTCTCGGAAAATGTTTGAAACAAATTTTACATTGTCCTTTAAGTAGAGGTCTTAAAACCCATTTTCAGGCACTTTTCTCTGTCCGTGTCCCATATCTAGAGTGTCCCTTAAAAAGAGGTTTCAAAAGCATTGTTTCCGTATATCCAGCATCAGTGGAATTGAAAGTTGTCCCATAAACTGAGGTGTCCTTTAAAGGGAGTGGTCCTTAACGAGAGGTTTCACTGTATTTCATTCTTCTCGAATCAAAACAAGTCTAGTGCTCATTCATTATCTCATCTCTCCAGACCGTTTCTTTTCAGTTATTACTTGTGAGTAATCGGTTCACAAATTATGAGGTTGTGAAAAAGAAAATTCAGAGTTTTTTCAAATAGGTCTTAACAACAGTTGTGAAAGAATAATTGAAGTTTTTTTTTAACGAATTTGAAAAACGATTTATTTAGGTTCCTTAAAAGTCTTTTTGGCGTTTATTATAGGACTGTAATAGTGACTTACGTGTAGCAAGAATAGATTAAAACCCATATCAGTAAAAATAAATAAAGAAATGTTGTTTATGTTACCCGATGCTAAGGCTAATCGGACGATGCTGCAATGGGAGTCCTAAATTTTGCCTATTCAAGTATAATTAGGCTTGAGATCTGTGAGGAGTACCTGACATCGTACAGGCTCGATACCTCCATTTTACGTCCTATCCTAGGACTTTTTAATGGGCCTGATAAAGTAATAAAGCTTTATTGCTCTCCCCCCCCCCCTTCACTACCATTGTCCCGACTCTGTAAGTTAGCTCTCGCACACTTTAATTTTTTATTTTCATTATTAAGGTTTTTTTTTTTTTTTTTTATCATACCTAGCTACTTATCGCGTAGGTGTATAGTTTGGGGTGTATATGTATGTATGTGTATATGGGGTTTGTGTATGCTCGGGACCTCTATTTTACGTCCTATCCGAGGGACGGGACAGCTAATGATTTATTACCCCTTTTAAAAAATCCTAGAGCCACCGCGGGACGCGAACCCGAGATCTTTAGTATTGTAGATTGTCATGCGAACCACAATAACACAGGTAACCCCTGTGGGATATATTGTAGATATCTAAATTACATTCCATTTGGCTCTCACTGTTACTGTTACAATACAATTTCAATGTCTACAAGGTCTACAATAACTGTTATAAGCTGTTGGTTTGAAGCAACACAACCATTATATTGAATTAACTTCCTCTATTTCATCTGACGTTTCGGGCTAATCTGCCCTTCTTCATCAAGATCAACAGTATTCATTTATTTACACTTGGTGTATAATTGTCAAAATAAAACTTAAAAACTTGTATCACCCAACAACATCATTCCTTAATTTGTTCATATTGCCCTCAGTCATGCCCCTTATTATTATTTAAATCCTTTACAAATATTATTAATTTATGATTTAAATAATAATCAGGGGACAGGGCAGAATCAAAGATATCTTCCCATAATTAGATACTTGTACGAGTATGATAGTAACGTGATTTGACCCTAATCATGCTCAACCACCAGCCCCTCCCCCCCCCCTGACATATCTAAAAAAATATTATACCAAAGAATAAACACGCAGATAATTCATCTTTCTAGTTGTACGATGACTGTTTAATTATAATCGTGCTAAGTTGATTGCCCGGGTATGAAGCACCCCACTACTAACCTAACTGTAAGGCAACCGCATTAGTTATTACACTATTACATTACGGCGATTATGTAAAGCGGTCTCATGTAAACAGACATAGAGGAAATGCATCGACTTTGCTTTGATTACTTAGTCGGTGTTAATTCGTAACTCATTTCGAAGTTATCCATCAATAAGAATAATAAAATTGTTCTAAAAGTTAAATCAAGGGTTAGGTCTCCCTTGGTTACACATTGTAAAATAAATTAACTTCATATGTGCCCAATTTTCGCTTAACTTAGGCGATCGGTTTTTCCATCCATTCCAGCTAGGAAGGCAGCTGCATCTCCCCTTATAAACGTGCTAAACAAAAACTACAGATTAAATACATTCGTATTCGTTCACTATGATTTAAATACGAAAATATTATAATTTTTAAATATCAAATACATAATAATGGTCGCAGGTTCCAATAGCCATTGGATTTTTTAAAAGGAGTAAAATGGAAGGATCCCACGAGTAGGAGGTAAAATGGAGGTCCCGAGCCTGTACGATGTCAGGTGCTCATTAAAGATCCCTATCCTAATTATACCTGGATGGGCAAAATTTAGGACTCCCACTGTAGCATCGTCCGATTAGCCTTAGTAGCTTAAAGGCCTATTTACACACATCAGTGACGGCACCGGCAAATAATCCGTCCAGCTTATTTAAAGATATTCTTCCATGTATTTCAGATGAGTCTGTTTCCACACAACCGGCACAGTACCGTATCAGTGAACGCAGTGCCCCGTCAGTGAAATTTAGGTTAGTCCTCACCGATATTTTTATTTTTTCACTGACGTATTCAAACAGTGATTTTCTGAATTAATTAAATGAATGACGAAAAACCCATCGAATTTCTTTAAAGTTTTTTATAGTTATATATTATAACTACAACTAGCTGTATTTTCAGGTTTCACCAGGGGAATTTCATTTTTCTAATGAAACGGTATATTTCGTAAAAAACCATTGTAAGACGAGATCATTACGATTTTTATAACAATAAAGAATATCAGCTGAAGATCGGCTGAAGTTATGTAATTTTAATATGGACAGGTATTCGCACCTGGTATCAAAGAACCACTGAGCGAAATTTGGAGAATTTAGGACAAACGGTATGATTTCTATAAAGAACAAATAAACAAAAAAACAAAATTTCACTAAAAAAAAAAAAATTCAATTTAACGTAATCACAGTACATAACCAAAATCCTATATCATTTTAATGTTTAGATTTACAAACAAGCCCAATGGGCCGTTCATTCATGAAGGTCTTTATAAATTATTATTTATAATTTATATTTCTTATAAAATATATTACCATTGTTTTGTTTTCATTAAAATCGAAGAATGGCAATTTTTAAAACATGTAAACGCACATAGCTCAATACTTTATGTCCTAGAAAGATTAAACTTGTATCAATTAAAATCTTTCATTGTACCAATCTGAATAATGTATATATTTTTAAAATGCGATTTTGGATTGTTAATGGATGGAGTAGATTATGGAAATGAGGCATTCCATCGTCCATCAATTCCTTATAGAGTGTAGCGAACTCTCTTTCCATTTGTCTTTTTATCCAAGTCTGATACTAAATTGTAGGTTCTCCTCTTCATCCAGATTAAACGCAATTATTAGCAACTCATTTTCAGAAAAACTGGTCATATTTAGCAACAATGTATGTAATTTTTAGCTGAGAAAAAGTACTGACTGGTGCCGGTGACGTTACGGTTGTGTGTGAATCCAAGGAACTGAGAGATTAAAGGAAGTTAAGTCGAGTAAGTGTAAATAGGCCTTAAAGGGACGTTAATTGAACAAACAAATAAGTTGTTACTTCACATCTTGGGCGTCACAGCCGGGGGGGGGGGGGGGGGGGGGGGGGGGGGCGTAAATGTGACAAATTGGCAAATTTTATAAATACGTTTAAAACATATCGTTAGATGAGAATTAAAAATCCCAAAACTTGTTTTTGTGAGTTGTTATTTCAACTTATAACCTCTTAAATATTTACTTATCTATCACAATATTGATTCGCCCCCCCCCCCCGCCCAAACAATTTGGTGCTGGTGACGCTAATGGTATCTTGGTTCTCATATAAAAATCTCCAGATTTTTTGGTGCTTTTATTTAAGCGCAAGTAAAAATTTACGAATCAAAATTTCAAATCTTTGTAGATTCTCGTTGTTGATTCTCTTAATAAGTCATTCCAGACAAAAAAGGTTCTATATAACCGTATTACAATGCGACGCGAAACTAAAACAGATGTTTATATCTGTGACGCGTTACTAACTTCTGTAACTGCCTCTAACGGTTACAGTCAGTATTTGCCTGGACAGCCAACAATATGGTTATTTTTGAGTCACTCCTTTGTGGCTGCTAGTAACTGTTTTGCAACGTATTTGAGTTTGTTAGTTAGAAGTTTTTTCTATTATATGGTAATTGTATTGTAACGTTAAATCGTTAAATAAAAAAACAAATGATTTGAAATTCCAGACAGTTTGTAGGAACAAACTAAGCGGTTGGAGCAAACTGTTTAGGTCTAGATTTTTCGAGCCCCATCGACGGCGTTCCACGAGAATCCACAATGTTCTAGACCCTCCTTAAGACTATATATAAGGAGTGAGTGACTGGGCCAATTAGTCTTAGTGTGTGTCTTGACTGTGAAACTCAAGTCATATGATTAGTGTGCTATAACGTTATCATTTTTGTAACCTGCTCGAATATTTGGAGTTGTATTAATTCGTTGTGATTGATAATTGAACATTTTTGTTTACTAAATATTCTTTTAACCTACAGAAGCTTTACAGTATGCTAATAAAAGTTATTCAAGCCCGGATTGGTGTTAAAATATGTATCGAAAGGATAATATGAATGTTATTAACAAAAATAAATATGACACTAATCAGTTACGTCCCCTGTAACATCAAAAGCTAAATTAGGTTGAGAGATACACGGAGGTAAGAAGGGTAGATAGAAGTGGCAATATTAAGAAGTTGCATGAGCTCCTCTCGAACGAGGAAACATAACTGTTAGGGCCTCGCTGAGTGGCCAACGGGTAATTAGATGGCGCCACTGAGGCTGGGAACGCTCGCTCAAGAACTATCTTCAGGATCTAAACGACTCTACGATTTGGCCACCGCAGCGCTCCTTCTCTTTGGAAATATACCGTCTTGCGAAATTTCTCCGCAATTTACACTCTACACTAGCCCTGCTATGGTTTGACAAGTTGGTTTCTTGGATGAATTCGACAAGTGGGGGGGGGGGGGTACCTTTGGGTACATAGTTATCGGAATAACAATACGAGGCGCGATTTTAGCTTCACTATATTATCTATTTTATATACCTAATTCTTATTAACGATATTGCATAGAAGAGAGTAGGTATTAGGAGGAGAAAATTTAGCCCTAGACGATGTGGCCTTTTGCCTGACTCTGAGACGGTTGGTATTAATTTGCTGAATAGGTCGCTGTTCTGAATCTATTTCTTATTATTATTATTATAACACAAAGTGGTTATAAAATTTTTAAATTTTAAATAAAGCGATTTAATTGGAGGATGATAACATAACTTAAAGTGTGATTGAGACTGGAAAATCGCTGGATGGTCGAAACGTTGTAAATGAAATTATGATTGAAAATTTAAGACAACGTTGTCTTGGAAATGCTTCAACCAAGTTGATTAGCACATCTTAATATAATTGAAAATAATCCCAGGAGTTGAAGGAGCAATAAAATAAGAAATGAATTAGATAAATAATTGTAAAATAAAAATCCATACGAAAAAAATAGTTCGTAATTAACACGTTCACTGTTTAATGCTGTTCGCTCTATCGGGAGGGAGCTATTCCAGGGCATTATGCAGTATTGGCAATCCAACAATAATAAAATAAACAATAAAAAATACTATCCTATTAGTTATGTATACAATACGATATTAATTATAATTGTTATTAAAAAATGAATGTTTATACGTTTATAAGTATATGGATATAAATATATAAATACATAGGTATAAAAATAAATGAATTTACATTATTTTAATTTTCAGCTATACAAATATTATTTCTACTTTCTTAATACTTTGGCTGCTATGTCACTTGAAATCGAGGAACTGTTCTCATGTCAGAGAATTAAATAAATTAAAATAAATTGAATTGTGTAGAAACGAGAGCATGACCCTCAGGTATTCTTTTTCGGCAGTCAAAGTGTTAAAGATCTAATTATTTGGCAGAGGCGGCATTCTAGCGTGAGCCACCGGTGGTACACACCACCCGATGAGGCAGTGAAGTGTGAGCCACGGGTGCTATACGCCGACGTGAACGTGTTTTTACAAGTAAAACCTGACAAGTACGTAGGCTATTTAAATTACTTTTTTCCGTTAAATTGTTATTAATAGAAGAAAACTGATCTTAAACAAACTGTTAACTATTTAATATTAAATGAGAAGGATGTAGGATATTTATTTTAAATACATACTTTCATTTAATTGTTAGTCATCGACAAAGAATATCAAAGATTATTAAGTTCCAAGACGGGATAGCCCACGCGAGTGTTATAAATCCGGTTAAATAAGCCTTCGCCTCCTCAATTGCAAATTAACCTTAATAAACTTAAATTTTATATTATATCAATTAAAACTGCATTTTTAATATAAATATATTATAAGTAAAATATATGTTTATCAGATTTATCCAACCGCTACTTTTCGAGTTTTGAGGTATCAAATTTAAGGCCCTTGCATGTATATGAATAGATTAGGTTGTTAGGTGTGCGCGATCAACTGCGCGGTCATTACGCCCCTTTTTTACTCTAAGATATTCTAATATGTACTATTAGTATTTTAATTTTGTAATATTTATTATTAATTAATATGCTCTATTTATTGTTGTATTTATTATTATATTTTTGTTAATATGGAAATCTCTTTTAACAGCTTTATAATGAATGCTATCTACAGCTTCGGGTGAATCCTAATAATGCCTCCAGAATGCTGCGTTGTATATTTATTCTTGTGAATTCTCCTTCATATTTACTACAATCTTATATGATATGTTCAACTGAGATTTTTATATGAATAATATAAATATAAAATAAATAATAATATTCTTGAAGGTAAAATAAAAAGTTTTTTTTTCCTTTTGGAAGGCTAGCAGAGGCGAAAACTAAATGGCGTGACGATCTAGGTAACAAAAAAGGGCCGAAACTAGCGTGACATGATTTGTGCATGAGGGTCATGTCATGCCATGCCATGCTACACGGCTCATAGGCAGGCTCTCTCTAAGTGGACTAAGCCTCACGTTTATTTTATCAACTCTACCTTTTATTTTAAAACATTTGGGTTTAACCTATTGAAGTTTTCATAGAGGCTATTAAATTTAAAGTTCTTTAATCATATGTATAATTATCTAGGAGTAGCCACTAGTAGGCACTAGTACAAGCCAAAGACCAGGAGCCACAAAGAAAAAAAATTAAAAAATAAAATAAGAATTTATTTTTAGTACGCTTCTAAAAAATAATTCAATTCCTATTTACGAAACTTCATCGTAGTGACTTAATGTGTAAGACGTTCACTTGAAATTTATTTATTGTAATTCTCGGTACAATCGGTCAGTGAATAATTATAGTACCAATACAATGTGGAAATAATTAAGTAAATAATTTTTTATAAGCAAATAAAAATCAATAGTGAGCAATTATTCAACTTTTATATCTCATTATTGATAACATCTATTTAGTCGGTTCAGAAATCAGTAGCAGTAAGACAAAAGAGAGAAGGATCAATTTTTTTTTTGATATTTAAGAAATTACACTATTTTTACTCTATTATCACCTCATCCATTCATTAAAACAGCTTTAAAGTGGCACTCTAAATTTTCGTTATAGCAATGTACCTTAAGGTACTTAAGCAAAAAATTTAACAACAAAAAGACAAAAAAATAAAATTTTAAATGTTAGAGAGCAGAAAAAGTATCTATGTAAAGAAAATTAAATATTTAAATATATAAATGCTAAATTTATAAATAGACACCTTTACATATGAGCAATACTATTATTTAACATAGTCCTCTCGCCATACAGGGTTATTACTATATAGGCACATATATAGTATACAGCTCTTGGTATTTACAGTTAGTACCTTAAAATAGTTAAATAGAATACTGAGGTGTATTAAATAGGGGTCACCTGTGGTTAGTCGTTAACATAGCTATCTACTAAAAGTCGCGGGTTCGAGTTCCTCTGTGGTTCTAAGATTTTTTATAAGAATGGTCCTAAGAAGAGGGGGTAAAAAATCGTTAGCTATGTCGTCCCTCGGGTAAGACGTAAAATAACGCTCCCGAGCCTGTGCGATGACCACTTACTCGTTAAAAACCCTTATCCTAATGATACCTGAATAGGCACTCGATGTAGAACTCCCACTGTAGCATCATCCGATTAGGCTTAGTAGCATAAAGTTACATAAAACAAACAAATATAGTTAATGATTTAACAAAAAAAAATCTGATTTCACTAAATTTAACGGTAGTACACATTTACTTTTAAAAAAGAAAGAAACTTAGTTAAATTTTTAATAGCAGTCAAAACATTTTAACATTTTGTTAATGTTGTTTTATATAACAAACGTTAGTTTGTTTGTTTGTTTTATACTTTTTATTTACTTTATGCCACAAAGGCTAATCGGACAATGCTACAGCGGGAGTCCTTAATTATACCTATCCAGGTATAATTAGGATAGGGATCTTTAAAGAGTAGCTGACATCCTACAGGCTCGGGACCTCCATTTTAAGTCCTATCGAGGTACGCCATAGACAAGGATTTTTTACTCCCATTAAAACACTAGGGTCACCTCGGGACGCGAGCCCGCGACCTTTAGTATTGTAGGTTTCTATGCTAACCACCACACCACAGGTGACCCCATAACAAACGCTTCTTTGTTTAATAACGTCTAGGAGTATTCTTGTCTTCATTGCCTAATATATTTTATAAAACTGTTTTCATAGGCTATTGCTTTTATTAAATATGTATAAATTTTTTTAAGTCTCGTTGTTGAATAGTGGGTAGTTCTAGTAATCAGTATTGAATTAAAATATATTTAGCATTGGATTATTTGACTTAATAACCTTTGGCCCTGTAACCTGTAAGTTTAGATGTAACCTTTATGATGACCTAGCATTTATTCTCGAGCTTATTAAAATTAACTATTTATTGCCAATAGAAATACTCAGTGTTACACCAAAGACAAACTGTAGAGTAGTGAACTGGTACAGTAGGATTACAGTGACCTTGCTCCCACAGATAAAGCGAAGGGGGCTGATTAAAATCCCAGACCGGTGATAGCTGTTTAGAGCGCTTTTCCGATTGGATTGCTTTACTATGTCTGCTTTTCGAGCCCTCTAAGCAAGGTTTAACTGTAACTGACGACCCCCTTACATTTATGCAACTGTGCATTTTTAATAGTGATGCTTAATTGCATTATTTTCATTTTATTCCTAAACCAGTATCTCTTAGAAGAACAACGATTTTTTGCTTAACTATATTATTAATGTAGAACTTTTAAAAAACTTTGCACCTCTCCCCCTACCTCTTCACTCCCCCATTTTGGAAACATTTGCTGTAACATGTTACACAAATTGAAAGGGTCGGGGCAAAATAGTGCCAAGCATCATTTTTAACAAAAATAAAATGTAGCTGCAGTCTGCTGTATATTACGTAGGACTATATGTCTATGACGGAAATGTCACCTAAATATGACTATAGAGGCTCTATGTAGTCATATTTATGTGGCATTTCTATCATAGACATATAGTAATACGTAATATACAGCAGACTGCAGCTATAGTTTATTTTTGTTAAAATGTTGCTTGGCACTATTTTGCCCCGACCCCTTCAATTAATAGTAGTGCGGTAAGAAAGATTGCTTGTGTTTATGATTATGAACTGAAAGGAACAGTTGTTTGATTTGTTAATTTGTTTAACGTCCCTTTACGCAACTAAGGCTAATTGCACGATGCTGCAGTGGGAGTCCTAAATTCTGCATATCCAGGTATAATTAGGATAGGGATCTTTAACGAGCAGCTGATATTTAATGTCCCATTCGAAGAACTGCATAACCAAGAATTTTTACACACTTTCAAAAATCCTAAGGCCACCTGGCGGGATGCTAACCGGTGACTTTTAGTATAGTTAGCTGCTATGCTAGCCACTATACCATGGGTATAGACACACTTGTAATGTAAAATAAAATTACATAAACGCGTTGAATACATTTCACAACTAACTAAAACAGTTATTAATTCATATTTTTGTCTTTTCGTTATTACAAATAATCAAAATAAAACAAAATTAGCTAGAAAATAATCTAGTTGGGTCGATCACTTCCGTCAACTTTCGACAAACTGGACTATTTTCGAATTCATTTTTCATTCCATTAAATGACAGGATCATGATTAAAATATATCCTGGTCTAACTCGAAAAACTTAGGCGGTAAATGTAGTATTTATATAAAGTATAAATATATATTTATAAATGTATCATAATTTTAAAATATATGCATATATTAATGTTAAAATATATTTACACATTAAATGACGCCAAATATTTAAGGGGATGCAATTAGTTACTGCGTGATAAATATTCAGATTTAATGAGTCATTAGTGAACAATGAGTAAATAAGATACGGCTGCTGCATTCCTACGTTCGTGAAGATACGCTAGTCGGGAAATGTCATTCTTATATATGTAGCAATTTTTTTTTTTTTTATTCTTAAGTTGGCATACTAAAATAAATAAATTATAAATTAAAAATATACTAGTTCTTTGTTAAAAAGTAATCCTATATGATTGTATTTAATAATATCGCACGTCGGCAAAAGAAGACGTTTACAACTCTACAACTGTTGTTTTTTTGGATAATCAGATATGAAGTTTCAACTGCATTCTCAATTTTACAATGTACCTACAAAAACAGCGACTCGAGAAAATAGTCTTTGATCACAAATAGTCTACCATTGAAGCAGTTAATACCACTGGTACTAACTGTAACTAAAAGATAACTCGCTTTAACACGATTATCCCCTCCATAAAAGAATATGGTAAATTGCGCCTTACGCGAATGGGAATACAGACCCATATTAGGAACTGCGGGAGACTGCTTAGGTCACCCACATCTGATTCCACTTTGCGATCAGCTGGTACAGGCCTTTCTTTAATCGTACTATTGGAGTCGATGTAACTTTTTCCTTCACATTTATCAGAGCGAATTCGGAATTTCTAATTCTATTAATCGTTAAAAGTTTTCAGTGCAATTCATTTCAAGAAATATCATGAATAAAACCAACAGGAGTTGGTTGGGGGTGCGGTCAAAATAATTAGCACCAATATGTGTTATTTACATATTTCATTGTAGCCGACGTTTCGACCCAAATTTTAAGTCATCATCAGGGCTATATGAGAAAAACCAAAATAATAACCAATCGGAGAAACTATATAAACAGATATGGGTGATTCTCAAACTACGGGAAATTTTTACACATTATTTTCTTACTTTTTTAGCGTGGTTAAAAAAAAAAATAAAAAAAATGTACATGTATTGTGACCCATCCACAGCAAAGCTAGCATAATAGCAGTTCATGATCATTGTTTGAAATTAAGATAATTCAATCTATAATTTCATTGCCTCGGCAATGATTTCAGTTACGTACGTCAATGACTAATTGTAAAACTGCCTTAATTGCATTTATTGTTTAGTTTATTCCACATTTAATGCATAATTGGATGATACCATAAGAAATTGCCATAATAATGTTTCATTACGAGAAAAAAATTCTGAAACATAAAATCATATTTATATATTTTAAAAGGCATCGAAAAATAATTTAAGCAAAAATCTGTCCCCGATTTATTTATTTAATCAATATATGGGTGATTCTCAGATTATGGGCAATTTTCATAAAAACATTTACGACACAATTTATGTCATTACCGAGCTAATATTCGGGCGCGGTAATGACACGAGTTTTCAACTTGGTAATGACATTATCACGTATTTTATTCGGCCAAAACCGCTGTTTAACTAATTGAGATTATTTGCCAACTGACTTAGACAAACGATAGTCAAATAAATATGATATAAAGAATGAAATAACTTGAAAAGAAAGCGTGTTAATACAAGCGGTGGTAATGAAAACAAAAAAGTACGTGACTTTTTTTACGGGGCACATGCGCGGAGGCCGGCTCCCAACTGAAATCGGTTAATACACAGGTGGTTTTCCTTTAACTCCATAGTGACCACTATACTCAAAAGAAATTTCCCCCACTGTTCCTCCTTTTTCAAGGCTTTATCTCTGCCGTTTTGTTTTGTGAGTGGTAATGACGCCAAAGTGAAGGGACAAAGTTTCGAAACGACTTAAACATACTTAAAATTAACAAAAAATATAATTCAGAATGCTCCAGTTATTCTTTATGAGTGGAAATAAATTTCACTATCATTAAACGTAGGTTTCAAAAGAAAAAAAATACATATTATCAGAGTTGGGCAGTAGTTAACTACATTTGTAATTAACTACACAGACAACTACATGTAGTTTGTAGTTGAAAGCGCGCAACTACTATTTTTCAACTACTAGTTATGTAGTTGTAATTTAAAACTACAACTACATTAGTTGGGAAAAAGTAGTTGGGAATGGCAAATACAAGTAGTTGTAAATGTAGTTTTAGAGCGGCAACTACATTTGCTAAGCAACGTCTAATTAAATCACATGTTTTTGCTATTTTTATTTTGTGTTTAGATAAATACTCCATAGATAAATGGGCTCCATTATGGTTCATAATCTGTTTTAAAAATTTTACATTACATATACGTAATACAAATTGTTTCCATGATTTCCGGCAGTCAATTATTTTTTTTAACCTTAGGTTCTCGATCAATCCCATGTTTTATATATTAGCTGAATTGCATATGATATACTCCTTATCGATAATACTAGATATCGATAATTACTCGTTATCAATAAAAGTAGTTGTAGTTTCAGGCCCATAATTACAGTTGCAACTACTAGTTGTAGTTGTAAAAATGCAACTACTTTTTTGAAACTACAGTAGTTGTAGTTGTGGTCCATCAACTACAAATTATAAAAGCAGTTGTAGTTTCAACAACTTCCCAACTACTGTGTCAGTAGTTTTGTAATTTGTAGTTAAACTTCTTTTTGCCCAACTCTGCATATTATCTACAAAATTGAGAGTGGGACAGTGCGTGGTAACGGCATTTTAATAGCTTAAGTAATTATAAAATCATATTACTCATTAATATTTTCATTTTTAATATTCTATTATGAAGAAATATACATTCACCATATAGCAAAAAGAAAAAAAAATCAGGTTAGGCTTTACCATTTAAGTAAAAGTTGTAATGGACTAAAACTAGCCCCTAAAATGAGAATAACCCATATAGGTAGATGTAACAAAATTGAATAAGTAACATAAAATAAACATTAACATTTTTTGTTGTAGAATTTAAAAATTGAGGTTAAGAAAACTTGAACTATGAGGTCGAAGTTGATGGTTGTTTTAAGGTTGTCTGCCCCTATGTTGTGAAATCATGATGGTGAATGATAGTTGACCGTAGAAAAAAATCTGCTATGTATGTAAAATTATTTTTTCATTTAATCCAGCGAAGCCAAAACTCTTTTATTCTAGTACGAAAGTATTCTTGAAACAAAACATTTCTTATAAATGGACACTGATTCTCCTTTTAATATTATATGAACATTCTCTTATTTAATTCGCCATAAGTAGAGATCGGGCTAAATTCAACGATGATATATGTTTAAACTGTACATCGGAAAGTGCCGAACCTGGATTCCTAATTTTAATGGAGCATTATTTTCTTTTGTCCTTTTCCTATCCTCTCTTTTACGGAAGGACACAATAAAATATTATCACTGTTCGCGAACTAATTGATGAGAAGTGAATGGGGTTGCTATCAAATTTTTCATAGAATAAATAATTTATTTTTGAAGGGAAAAGATTTGGCTCCGCCGGGAATCGAACCCGGGTCTTCCGCGTGACATGCGCGGTATGCTAACCATTGCACCATGGAGCTCGCTTCCGAACGGTGCCAAATCCTTCCTCTTCACTGACACCTGTCCCACGATCTCGCAAGTTTTGCGAGTATTTACGGGAGGTGGACAATTTTTCGTCCAATGTTGGGCATCTCTTGACGTTCGTCAATTTTTAAATTATTTTATATTAATTTAATCATTATTGTGGGTAACCACCTTGTTTTTAAGTAGTTTATTTTTGAAGAGATAAGATTTGGCTCCGCCGGGAATCAAACCCGGGTCTTCCGCGTGACAATGTCATGATTACCCACAATAATGATATATTAATATAATATTAATGATATAATATTTTTAATTTGGCAATGGTGAGCCGGGTCCATTTTTTCACCACTTTTTTACACACTGGGGGCAAATCCATTAACAACTTTTTTTTTATGTTTTGATTTTTTGAAAATTGTTTTAAATATTTTTAACCTGCTTCAGGCTTGTCTATCTGCGGGTTTCTACCTTTGCCGTTTTCAGGGCGGGGCTTGAACCAGCAGCGCTGATGTGGGTACATGGAGTTAAAACGTTCTGCTACATTAAAACTATAAAAATGTGTTTAATATAATAATTTAAAAAATTAAGAAGTTCGAAGCTTTGAATTAGCATAATTGGAAAAATCAGTATATGATTATGATATGTGTATATGAACGTTCATAGATGCAGACATAGCAAATGGCAAACATGCTTGTGAGCTATTTGTCCAATTGGAGTTATCGGAAGCAAATTAATTTGTACAAGCGGTCATATAGACATTAATCTACCAAAACAAATTATGACTTCGCAACCAACAGATTTATAAGGCACCGATAAACTAGAGTATTACAAATATGTTTTAAAGTCGATTAAAAAGTCACAGCTGCCATGATAGAGCAGGACGTAGCGAAATATCGCTTGGACCGTTTTCGGATGTCGGATGACGCACTGAGTCCTGTAGGCGTATTGCTATATTGATTCAATGGCCACTTCTCGCTTTAGAATTTTGCCAGTCAGGTAAGTCATGAAGTTGGCTTATCTTTCGAAACACATTCACAAACTTGTAACACGTAACATAAAACATAATAACACAATAAGTTAAGGGACCACCACCACGTATCTACTTGATAGAGGATTACCAACAGGAATCAGATCAGAAAACTTAGAGAAAATAAAAAATATGGGGTCTTTTCCGTTTAAAGCCCGCAAATCTAATTTATAATACCAATATGAACATATGGTAACTACTACGTTACTATTTGCGATATCGTCACTTGGTTACATAATACTCGGTTCTTTACAATTACAACATATGACTAAAATATTTAGTTACGATTTTAAACATGGCTTTGTTTAGGTTACACGACCTATTCAAAGATTTAGATAAAACTGTAGATTTTCTACAGGAAAAAGGCGTTCTTCATAAAGATAGGATATGCCGCAATGGACATAACATGAAATTAAGCAAGAGAGAGAATAGATTCAGATGGAGATGTAATAATAGATCCTGTCGTATATTTTTACGACGATTATTAAAGTAGAAGCTGGTACTAGGAGAACTTTAATAGATTCGTATCTTGCTGAATTCCTGAAGGAATCAAAATAAAGATTTATTCGAGGTTATGTTGGAAGACATCTGTAATTTTTGAAAGTTAGAATAAAGTGACAAATAAAATAATAGTTATTAAATATCGTTACTATTAAAAACATGTGTTGTGTTATTTGTAACTGTAGATTCGGTTAGCGTGCTTTAAACCAAAAAGACCCGAAATATGGCAAGCGTTCTTATGTTGTCAATACCAGTGTCGGTCGTCCGAAGGAATTAATACAAAAATATATTTTTAATCGATGTTTAATGAAATAAAAACTTCCACTATTTTTTTTATTTTCCTATTTATTTTTCATTTTCAACGTTTCGGGGCACCCGCCTCATCTTCAGGAAAAACAACTAGAAACATTTATCTACATAAATCACAGTAATTAAAATAATTTTTTTTCACAATAATATATCATATCGTTAAAATTCTTTTTTTAATAGTTTTTATAATTTAATTATAAATTACCTTAAAATTTCTTTTCATGCTTTATTGCATGCTGTCAATTTCATCCTATATGTACATATATTATCCAACACACATATAGATTTGCACATATTCGTCATTTTTTAATTAATTTCTAATAATTTAAAATTAACATTGTTTATTGGTCATCTCATTGTCACAGACTGATTATTTTTCTCTATGGGGATCAATTTATTTACCTTTGATTTGATTCTAATCTTCTTCTCTTCATATCTAATATTTTTAACAGTTCAAATTTAATTTACTTATAATGTCTATATAATGTGTAACTAGATTCTTGGTGTCTGTTTTGAAATTTACTGTTTTATCTATATTTTTTGTTATCTGTATTGCTTCTAATATTTTTCTATTTTTAGCTATTTTTTCTTTTTCTATTATTTTTGCTTTATCAAAACGATATGATATATTATTGTGAAAAAAAATTATTTAAATTACTGTGATTTATGTAGATAAATGTTTCTAGTTGTTTTTCCTGAAGATGGGGCGGGTGCCCCGAAACGTTGAAAATGAAAAATAAATAGGAAATTAAAAAAAATAGTGGAAGTTGTTATTTCATTAAACATGGATTAAAAATAAAAATTAAAAACTTCCGGTAAAATCAAAAAAATAAATGATACAAAAATATAATTTCACCTATATTTTGTAAATAATTTTACTTTCGACCTATTTATTTATAATTCTTAATACAACAGGGTTAAACAATTTTTATTACATGAAAATAATAATTCCCAATGCCACACAAACAATGAAAACACAAAAAAATGACCATACGACACGAGTTTCAGAACAAGACGAACTCCATACGAAGTCCATCGCTCCATATTTAGTCGTAAGAAGAACAGCTTGGAAGGTTAGAGGCCAGTGTAAATGGTCCTCGAACATGTACTATGACAGTTTGTTCCAACAGTTCGTTTTAACAACAAGTCTAGAACTATTCTAAACCATTTGTTTTGTTTGTTCGTTAGTTTGTTTGTTTGTTTTAACAATATTATATATTATATTTAACAATAGGGGGTCGAAAAGCAGGCATAGTAACGCAATCCAATCGGAAGAGTGCACTAAACAGCTATCACCGGTCTGGGATTTTAGTCAGACCCCTTCGCTCGATCTGTGGGAGCAAGGTCACTGTAATCCTACTGTACCAGTTCACTAATCCACAGTTTGTCTTTAGTGTACCACTGAATATTTCTATTGGCAATAAATAGTTAATTTTAATAAGCTCGAGAATGAATTGTAAGTCATCATAAAGGTTACATCTAAACTTATAGGTTACAGGGCCAAAGGTTATTAAGTCAAATAATCCAATGCTAAATATATTTTAATTCAATACTGATTACTAGAACTACCCACTATTCAACAACGTGACTTAGAATAAACTTATACATATTTTCTAAAAACAATAATCTATGAAAATAGTTTTATAATATACATTGGGTAATGAAGACAAGAATTCTCCTAGACGTCATCTTGATGTGTACTGCTGTTAAATTTATTGAAATCAGATTTTTTTTTTTTAAATCATTAAAATCATTAACTATGTTTGTTTTATGTAACTTTATGCTACTAAGGCTAATCGGACGATGCTACAGGGGGAGTTCTAAATTTTGCCTAACTAGGTATAATTAGGATAGGGGTCTCTAACGAGTACCTGACATCGTACAGGCTCGGGACCTCCATTTTACGTCCTATACGAGAGATAGCAAAGCCAAAGAATTTGTACTCCCATTAAAAAATCCTAGGGCCACCTCGGGATGCGCACCCGCGACCTTTAGTATTGTAAGTTTCTATGCTAACCACTACACCACAGGTGACCCCAGGTGTTTCTTTTTCACGTTACAATACTATTCATAAAATTGTAGGAATTAAATAAGTTGATATGTGGCATTTTTTTTTTTAATTTATTAAACGTCACTTATGCTACCATGGTTAATCGGACGATGGTATAGTTGGAGTCCTAAATTTTGCCTAATCAGGTTTCATTAAATAGGGATTTTTAACTAGTCTAACATCGCACAGGCTCGTAACCTCCGTTTAATTACCATCCGAAGGACGGCATAGCCGAGAATGTTTAATTCACTTAAAAATCCTAAGGCCATCTTACGATATGCAAAACCGCGACCTTTAGCAGAGTAGCTGTTATGCTAGTCACAAAACTACAAATAACCCTTAGGCAATATAACCTAGATAAATAAGATCATTTTTCAATCGAGATAATTAATTTGGTAATTTACATAAGTAGGTATACTAAATATATTTATTTTTTTTCTAGTAGGGCAAACCATACAGTTATTGGCACTCAGTACAGTTATTGGCACCCCAACCTTAACTTAAAGAAATAGGTAAACAAGTCCTAATTTTATTACAAGATATACATGAGTCTAATGTTTGAAGGGTTCTCTAACTTATCTATGAAGTAAGACTTTAACAAACTAACCATAGGGAAGATTTCACAATTAAATCCATAGGGTGTCAATAACTAGATGTGGCACTTTTAACCATAAATATTAAAAAATTATTATAAATATTTTAAAACTATTGATCTTTTGACCCAAAAAAACCTCTTTAGTCTTTAAAAGGGTAGATAAAGAGGAATTATAGGAAGTTTCAATGAGATTGCTTCATAAGAAGTATTTTTTTTTTAATGTCACCACTGAAATTTAGTCTTAAGTGTGCCAATAACTGTACGGTTTACCCTATAATAAAAAAAACTTGTGTTTAAAGAGTTTTAATCTGACCCAAAATATATATATGATAATTAATATGATGTTTACCAATTTACTCTTACCTAACGTACTTCATTATTTTAATATATATTATTTTATATACAGAATACTACAGAAATTTAAATGAAAATCATGCTTTAAGTTTACCATTAACTTAATATTTTATTTCAAATTTAAAACCAAACATGAGCCCATAATTATGAATGTAAAATAAAAATGGGTTTGTTAGTTATTTCAGAGTACTTGAAACTAAATGAATTCCATATCGTTGGCATACAAGCGAAACACAAAAAGTCAAAGATTGAAATTTTTAGATATTTCATGATAATTTCTTTTTTCTAATATTATGAAAAATATTATTGTTTTTTATCAAGAAAGCTACACGTAATGATTTTGGGGAAATCTTTAACTTCTAATCTTTTTGCTTTGCTTTGATGTTTGTTAATAATAAACATCTCAGGACTAGAAAATTTTGACTTAACGTGTTTCACTTGTAAGCCGACGATATAATACTGAAAAATAAACCACTATATAAGCGTTCGGTTTTTAAAATACCTCAAAAATTACATTGAATTAATTTATTTCAAAGTAATGTGATGTGAAGAACAAATAAACACATATATATATATATATATACATATATATATATATATATATATATATATATATATGTATTGAAAATTGTATGAAAATATATATATATATATATATATATATATATATATCCTTTTTTTTTTTTTGTGCCTTCGACCATATTCATAATCATGAGCTCATTCATAATCCTGTTCTTTGTAATGGTTAAACATTGTTATGGTAATATCGAAGACACACTCACTCAATATATTACTTTCCGATTGCCATATTAATGTAATTTCGAATTTGGTCTCATAACTTACATGCCTAGACAGGTTTCGAAGTTATGTCAATGATCTAAAGAAAACATGATTTCTGCATTACATACACCGTACCATGACCTTTATCAGACAGCCGGGAAAAATTTACAAAAATGGGTTTTGCTGGTTGTTGTTATCCAGATTTCCTAATATATAAAAGATAAGGCTGAATTAATTAACAGGCCAAATACTGAGAAAAAAAACTGTACACAACTTGCTACTCAGGAGCAGGATTTCATTACTAATATGGTGGGATGTACCGTAGGCCATTAAGGAGATAGGGTCGCTTGTTATTTTGATCAAAGTCTGATATCAAAAGATTTTGGTTGATGTTTGTCAAGAAAAAATCTTGAAAAAATAATAAAAAAGTAAACTTATTTTATTAATAAATAATGTGATATTGTTAAAGAATAGTGAGCGTTGCCCATGTCACCCATAAATAACTTGAAGTTTGCGACTTCAAATCCCGAGTGCTGAGGTTTTTAATAACTCTCCACTCACTCCTAGTCCTGGAAAAATCACGTACAGACGTAATGGTTCGGAAGGTGAGGCAAAAATAAATAGAATGATGTAAGTTTAAAGTTTCCTAGGTTAAACCGTACAGTTATTGGCGTTCTTAAGACTACATTTCTGTGGTTAAATTAAAAAAAATACTTTTTACAAAGGGATCGAATAGAAACTTCCTATAGCTCCTCATTATCTATCCTCATAAAGACTCAAGAGGTTCTTTTGCGTCAAAAGTTCAATAGTTTTACAATATGGTTATATTTAATGTGCCAAATATAGTTATTGGCACCCTGTGGATTTAATTGTGAAATCTCCGTTTGTTTTTTTACTTTTTATATCTATGGCTGCATGGAATAACCTGGTAAGTAGAAACAAACAGGTAAGTTAAAAAATAGTCCACATGAGTTGTATGTATTGGGATAATTTCAGAGACCTATGAAAAAGTTGAAAATTTCTGCAGTACTCATAAATACTTCATTTCATGCTTTCTTTTATCTCTGTGCTTATTTTATATTAATAAGCCCATGGCTGACTGGGAAAAATTCGGGGGTTAGGCCGATACCGAAATGGGAGGATTGCCTACAGGGAGATCTGTCGAAGTTGGGATATAGGTGTGCAGATATAGGTGTGAAGATATAGGTGTGCAGATATAGGTGTGCATATATAGGTGTGCAGATACAGGTGTGCAGATATAGGTGTGCGAGGGAGTGGCAACGAACCATCGGGTTCGCAAAGCCTTCATTTTGATTATATAATTATTATAATCATAAATACCACGAAACATTAAGAGCTGTCAGATATCGACACCTTTTTTGTGTGAAGCAGAATTAATCCTTCTAATATTATCCCGATATCCAAAACTCTCTAAGACTATTCACCTAACTTAACTGGTAATTACCTGTGGCCGCAGAAGTAGTGCCCGAAGATAGACTTCACCATTTATGCCTTAAACCCATTAAATTCCTAAAGGAGATAGTTAGTGTGAAATGGACGGGGACTGGAACTCTTCCCCTCCAGCTAAGACCCGGATGAAACAAACATCAGCTGATCACAACAACGAAGATGAAGACACCTTGATGAAAGGAGAACACTTGATGCTAATGCGATTGCTTGAGATCTTCCTCCACTAATTGGAGGAACTGACCTCGCCATTTGCACAAACAGCAGACTGGAACACGCACTCGTCTGATCCATCATGATAAATCTTAGGCGTCAGGATCATCCGGGAGGTATCAGTTTGTCTGGGATCTAGGAGTTGGTAACTGCACAGTGGAATATTGGTTAAATCTGAGGTACACCAATAATTTTCACAAAAAAAGTATAATAATTTTATAGTTTCTAACATTTAACTTTAAAAAAATAAATAAATTAGGAAATGAATAATATTTTTTTTTGTTTCCTGGAAATCAGCTGCCCCTTAACATATGCTTTTGTAGTATCACTAAAGATATGCAGTACATTTACTGCTATTTTGTTTTGTCTTTATCTATTTTACTGATCTACGATAAATACAAAAAAACGAAATTGAAGCGGAAGTCACAGCTAGATTAAAGTCGGGAAATTCTTGTTGTTTCTCGGTTGCAGAAATAGTTAGTTCTGTCCTGAAACTTAAAATCTGGAGTTTACAAAACTATAACACTTCCAACGGTCCTTACCGATTAAGGGCTCACGTAAAGGGAATACACGGCCAATAATACATAATCAAAGATATAAAGACAGATATAAAGAATTATATACAAACATAATTAATTATATAATTAACATTATATGTATAAACATAATTAATTATATAATCATTATATATATAAAAATCTCGTGTCCCGATGTTTTTTGGAGGCAAACTTGGAAAGTACTCAACCGATTCTAATGAAATTTGGCTTGATATAGTTTTGTCTAACTAAAAAGATAGGATGGTTTTCATCTTGATTATTGACCACAATATTTCCTTTATTGCAAATTAAATTATTATACTAAGATTGAATGTGATAATTTGTAAGTCCTATAATTTTCCCACAGATGGCGCTCTAAGTTGATTTATAAGCACAACGCTTTATTTTCTTTCGATATTTATAGTGGTTCAGCATCCCGTCCAATCCATTTTTTTCCGACTTGGACTATGAAAATCCGGGTTTTTTTTTTTCTTGGGAAATATTCAATTTTTATCAGTGATTTTATTTGTTTTGATAAGTAGCGCTGTAAGAATTTGCAGCAGGGTTAGATGTTTATTCCGCTCCGATAACCTGCTTCAGGTAGAACCTACCGATATGATATCTAATCTCATATCATCATGTGTTATATTCTGAAGTTAGTTAATATGAATTATGACAAAAAATCCATTTGGTACATTTTTGATAACTGTCTGTTGTGATTGTACTCAACCCTATTCCAATTTTATTCTTTATTAGTTCCTTTTACATGTGTGTTATTTATACTTTATCTCACCATGCTGAAATAATCCAGTAAGTTCTAAATGAATGGATCATTAAAACTTGAATCCCGTTGGTTTTTAGATCAGCTGAAACGCTTTTATCTTTATCAGTGAATTTTGATTTGGATGTATCAAAAAGAATAGGATATAATTAATTGAAAGCATTGTAGCTAATAGCCACAGCAACGCGTGCCTGGTACTTCTCGTTATATATATACATAAGAAACATAAATAAAGATATAAAGAAATAGTAATACATAAAGACATTATATAAGGCCGCTTACATTAAGGGAAGAAAAAAGCCTGAAGGTTTTTGAAAATAAAGTGTTACTATGAATATTTAGTCCAAAGATGGATAAATAGGATAGAGATTAAGACTGTTACTCAATGTTGAATAGTTGAGTTATAACCACGCGCCGGTCAAGTTGGCAAATAACGGGTCTTAGTTGCGAACGACTATCTAAAATATCGATAAGCGCTTTGCCGTAGGAAAACGTTCGAGACCACACTGGAGGGTATGCAGTGACGAAAGTGGAAGGATTCTCTGAGGAGTGATCTTGTGGATTTGGGTTTTGTAAGGGAGGTGAATGGAGGTGTGTAGGGAGCGATTGGTGATGTCGTCATCAAGCCTTGAAGTTCACTGAACCTTTATAAGTATTATCTATGTTTACTAAATAATTAATGCATACAGTAACTTTGAGGTTATATACACAGATGCTTCCAAACTGGAGGACAGCGTGGGCTGTGCTGTGTACACTGAGAAAGAACAGCTTTTATTCAAGTTACCAGGAGAGAGCTCAACATTCACTGGAGAAGCAGTAGCTGTCATGAAGGCTCTTCATTGGATCAAAGAGTCCAGAAAGTCAAACTGGGTGGTTGCAACAGATTCAAGGAGCGTACTGTCAGCTATTAACAACTCAGCCCCAACTAACTCAATAATAACGGAAATTGTAAATACTCTGTGGGAACTTAGAAATAGTCAAATCATAGTATTGGTCTGGGTTCCATATCACTCCGGGATAACAGGGAACGAAAGAGCAGATCAAGCAGGGAGTTTGGCAAGGAAAGGAGAAAGCCCCAACATAATCCCGATAAACAGTATCACCCACGAGGATTGGATCTACCAGTTAAAAAAGAATATGAAAACAAATTGGGAAATAAAAGAAACTAGCGCAAATAAAACCAGATTGCAGCAAAGGAGTCACAACCAATAGAAAATCGAGAAGAGAAGAATGTGCAACAACACAACTCACAGTATAAAACACTTGTTGCTAGATTATGTACAACACAATGATGTACGAAAAAAGGTAAAACTACAGAAAACTTTGAAACAAATACTGGGAGATGAAGAGTCTTCGACCCTAAAGTTATTCCAATTCTTGAAGAAAACAAACTTCTTCTTTTTCTTCTTCTTCGGTTGGCGCATTAGGCCTTATGAGACCTTTGGCCGCGCAGCGTGGTCTTCTTACAGACATTTGTTTTGCTTGCGGGAGTACAGACAGCCTGGAGGGGGTAGCCCAAACCTCACGTTGCTGCAAGCCATGGTCACCATGGTACAGCGGCAGACTGCCTATAACTCCATAACCAATTGGGGCCAATTTGGCAGTGTCCTTCCCACCGATGGCGTCAGCTCTCTCGGGTTCAAGGACAGTGACAAACTGGTCTAGGTCCAAGGATTATAGTAGCTCAGAGTCAGCAGGCCCCGAGGACCTATATTTCTTTCCCCGAAGCATACCGTCCTTGAACCAAACCTCTGGGCTGTTACTGACATCCTGGAAAACCACACCACGATTCTCGATGAGATACACGGGGAAGGTTCATCACTCCTACGCCCGGTCGGTGTGAGTCGCCTCTAGTAGACTGACGGGCCTCACATACCCGGGGGTCTGGGTAGACTTGGACTGCGTGGCGTTCATTGGTGGGTGGTCACCCGAATGGAGCGGTCACCCATCCAAGTACTAACCACGATGGACGTTGCTTAACTTTGATTACCTATTGCAAGCGTCCTTGTCCACTCGGCCATCCCGGCCCCAATGAAGAAAACAAACTACTATAATAAAATATTAAAAGGAAAAATTAAAGCCAATGACCCTTAGGGGTAGAGGTTAAAACGTAAATAAATAAATAATTAATGCCTTTTGAATTAAAATAAAAAAAGTAACTACTTATATTCTTAGTAAATCACGCTATGCCAACCCTTCACAAAAACAGCTATTCTCACGTTAACACCGCAAATCGAACTGGCCAGAGTTTCCCTTATTACCTGAGCTAAGGTGAAATATCCTATCCCACATCGGTGAGAATGGATTTCGAAGATGGATGTAATTACGGAGACGGTTATAGACCTGTTAGACCAACCATCAGTTAGCAAACCATCATCGCAACTCACCATCAGCTTCTCATCAGGATGGATGTTAGCGACTGGGTAAGCGGCATTGCCCGCGTCCCGGAGGAAGTGGTCAGGGGAATAGGGGGATTCCTGCGGATAGGAAACTCTTCGGGACCAACAGCTAGTCAGGGACTCTCATTCATCAACAGTGGTCTAAGCGGTAAAATAAAAAATAAAAAATTGTAAAGTATTGTAACAGGAAGGAAAAATAATTGAAGAAATCAAAAACCAAAGCAGGTTTACCGCTGCAATTCGGAAGAGGTGGTCGCCATCGCGGCACGTAACGAATTGAAAATAGCTACATTTCAGAAGACAAAAAAAAAAAAAAAACTTTGCTAATAATTGATCTCATAAATAAATCAAAACCACCAACGCCTATGAGCCTCAGATTGTTTGGTGATAAAATTGCAAACTAAAAAAAAAAAAAAATGTTCCATTCTTGATCTCATATTTTTTCGTACATCTCAAGTCTCATGAAAATAGTGTTCTGCCAATTTCTCAACCGCGGTGTGATCACACAGTGAGATTCCCAAGTTTTGTGTAAAGGAACATTTTGATAGATAAGTAGATATTATTTTGATAGTACTGTTTTACAGTAGCACATTGAACCAGATAATGTGTTATGCTCAACACATATGGTATAAAAAACTACTGCCCCAGAGGAAATAAGTCTATCGCGACTAACATATTCATATAATATGAAATAACATTAATATGAAAGGAACCAAACTTATTTTATTGTAAGTGAAATCTGTTTTATACAAGTATTCCAATAAACAATTAACACGATTTTAACGATATAAAAAATCTATGTGCTAATAAAAATATAAATCTAAGTAATCTAAATCTAATATAAATATCGTAGAGGTGAGAGATAGTCAACTCATATTCTTTACGATAGGTTAAATGATAATCAGTATTTTCAGTTTGAATTTTTTTTTTATTCTCGAAAGCCAAAGTTTCGATCCATCATGTGGATCTTCATCAGGACTTCTGAGTCCAGATAGATACAAATCCGTGTCTTTGTTGCTACCTGGGCTCAGAAGCCCTGATGAAGATCCACAAGCTGTATCGAAACGTTGGCTTTCGAAAATAAAATTTTTTTCAAACTGAAAATCCTGATTATCTTTTAACCTATAATATAAAAATCTATCTATATATCTAAGTTTTTCAATTAGAAAATTCATAAAACTAGTCGCAATTCCTACTGCATTTTTTTTTTTTAATGAATATATGTATTCAGATTTAAATTAGGTGACTCTAGTCTTACATTGCACACGTCAAAAAAGTGGAATCAAATAAATGATTTTTTTAAAAATATTTTCCTAGAAACTGGTCAAATTCAGAAGTACAATGCTTTAAAAAAAATGTGACCAAATAAAGCAGAGAGGAACTATGCAAAAAATATTGATTGGGGAGGCTTCATTTTGAAGCCTTTAGGTTATTTTCCCCTAATTTAGTAATTAAGATAATCTGATCCTCTAAAAAAAGGTGATAGAAAAGAAAACATAATTTTTCCACAATTAAAAAAATTATCAATTACGTAAATTTTAAATCGAAATGATATGTCTTTTCATAGGCATATAATTATTTTGTCGACTACCTGGTTACATTAAATTATGTTACTATTGCTAGTAGCTTCAATATGGCCAAAAACCTTCCTATGAAAAATGGAATAAAGGGGGATTATATTCCCCTTATATTTGCTATTAATGGACTCATTAAGATTATTTTTGAAATCCAAAAACTAATAAAATGTTGATTAATTATTTCAGGAACTTTGCTGTACCCCAATCTCATGCCCTATACTCAAAAAAGATTTTTATCTCTAGGATGGCTTATACGTATGGTTCTCTGAATACTTCATCAAATGTAATTTTTGAGGCTTCACTATGTTAAGTTTCCCTCCTCTTGCAAAAACCTAATCGGATCTCCCAGAAATAACAGAAAATAGATGCGCATAGCTCATTAAGCATCATTTTTTTTTTTTTTTTGGGACTTTAAGGCTTCCACTGAAGCCCTATACTGCCCATACTAACACCCATGGCACTGGGTGATACTTCTCCTACGAAAGAAAAGCACCACCCAGGGCGGGACTCGAACCCGCAGCTCCGGCATGGGAGTACAGCGCTTTACCGCACAGCCAAACCGGGCCCCTCCTTTTTTCTTTTCAATTTTTTAAATGTGGAATTTAAAAAACCTTCGATTTCTACAGAAAAAGAAAAAAAATATATTGAAAAAATAAATAAATCATCGGAATAGATAAAAATTGGTAATGTTTCTTGTATAACTTATTAATTGCTAACATTTCGGTCTTATATTTTAGCTTCTCAGAAAAGTTGATAGAAGAAACGTCAATAAAATTCATATTGACATTTTCAGCACGATTCCCTCACAATTTACGACCCTTTTGTCAAATATTTAAACAAATATTGAATTTTTATTTATTAAAGTTATTTAACCTCGAGGTAAACAGCAACATGTCCATAACATCATTGAATTAACTTGTCCACTATGAATTTAAATACCATGATAAATGCTTTCAACTGCTTATCAACTTAAGTAAAAATGTGAAAACGTTCATGAAGCTGTCTTCATAAACAACGTCGAAAGAAATTGAACTAAGTATTCATCATGGTATTTAAATCTAAAAAGCTAAATTTAACTGAATAAAAAATGAACATATGTTTTAACTCCGGGATACAGATTTATTGAATAATATTATTTAAAGATTTGTAACGATTTAAATGTTAACCCTCTGAATAGTTTTGGAATAATTTTAATTCTTAATGGTTCATCTCAAAATGATTTAGTCACCGATTAATTAATTTCACACGTAAAGCTTGGGACAATAGTACTCGTATTTTATCAGATGACAACTAAAGTTAATAATCACTTGGTAATATCAGTAGTGATCTTGTATTGTTTATTTAATTTTATAAGTGACAATGAAGAAAAAGTTACGATGTGCTTATAATAAATTATTTTAATGATTGAAATTTTGTATTTTATTTTAATCCCTAGGTAGACGGTTTACCATGCTTTTTTTTAATTAATATGCTTTAAATTTTTAAAATAAAAATATTCTTTAATGATATGATCATCATAATTTTGACCGTCCTCAAAAAAGATTAAATCGTGATTATTAACGTGATTAGAGTAAAAATACATCTTTATTCCTTGTATTGAAATATTTGTGGATTAATCTAGTTTTATTAACTAACAACGTCCGATCATCTTTCTGCAAGATAATACTTAATTTATTTCTTTAAGTTAAATAATGGGACCTTTTTTTATTCATTTATTCAATTAACTCAAAATCAATTAGATAATTAAATAATTAAAGGTATCTAAACCAAATGAATTGTAAAACATAATGAATAGTAAAAGCAATAGTAAAATCTTAAATATGTTGTAATATTGGATTGAACTTACAGACTGTGCAGTGTAGGACCGACTGAGCGTTGGCTTCGAATGAGAGTACCGAACAAGTTGATGATGATGACGTCTACTGAATTATAACTATTTAAGTATATACTATTATATATATATATGTAGCAGGAAGGTATATATAATATATCCGGTAGAGTGCTGTTGACGGAGCGCTGCTTAGTATTGAAATGGGGAGCTAATTATTCGTTGGTAGCTCATTGCTGTTTACAAGCGTGACTTTTGTCCCAGGTAATGAATAAACAAGTCACACCTTCCTCAAAGGTGTTCTGCTATTTTCGTTCTCGATCCTCTGCTTCGTAAGGTTCACCCAGGTCAACCGGATCTCCCCCTATAAGTTTTGAGAGAGAGATATATAGCGGTTGATATGTATGCTGGATGGAAATGCAGTGGGCAACTGCAGATTGGGCAAAAAATTAACTGTGAAAATATTTTTATTTCGTTCATTGTAATCCCACCTCGATGTCAAAGCGACTTAAGGTTCCGAACTTGGTTCCAAATATTCGAACCGATGCCTGACTTACTTGTTCCCCAACATGCCTTCTCGGCTTTTCTGTATAGTTCTCCTAAACGTCCGAATAGAAGATGGCCACAGGAGCTTATAACTGAAGACGCTGGTGTCAATGTTTTCTCTACAAGACTCTTCAAGATGTTAATAAATAAACATTATTTTTGTTATATATAGGTTTTTGTGTATATACAAATAAAAAGAAAAAAAAAAAACAGGTTATACATCGAATTTCCAACCAAAAAGTTCCGATAGTGTCATAGTAAATTTCCCCCACTTTTTATTTAGTAAAATTTTTCTACTAATAGTTTTTTTTCACTAAACATATTTTAGAAATTATTTATTTATTTTAATGGTTACAGGCAGTCCTTTGCTCCAGGGTGATGTTTGCCGACTTATGATGTTAATTTTTAACGTACTACTAATAACAGTTGAGTATAGTATAGTAACGGTTCAAATGATGATTTAAAAATGTAGAGAGAAAAAAAAAAGTAGTTAATGATACTAACCCGAAAAAATAGAAAATTAGATAGTTCATATATTTTTATTTGTTTTAAGCATTCGAATAACTCAGAGGTATACGTGCTTTCGTCATTTAATAGGGTCGCTAAATGATAGGGAAGATCCGTACTTTGCAACTCTCTGCAGTCAGTCAGTAAGTGTTTAACTGTCAAAGGTACTTTACACTGTATACAGGCTGGTCTTGGTTTTCCACTCAGCAAATGATGATGTATGAGTAGTGTATGTCCGATTCGTAGCCTTGTTAATATAATTTCTTCTCGTCTGTTGTTCCGAATTGATGATTTCCATGGTCAATTGACTGTTTGATTTCTCATAGTTTATTTTCCCTGGTCCAATTTAATTGCCATATGTCTGTAATTTTTGATTTTATTACTGGGTATATGTCACTAAGGGGGTTGTCAAGACAGTCAGACGATGGAATTAGCGATGCAACTTTTGCCACTTTATCGGCTTTTCAAAAAATAAAATTTCAAAAAATTAAATTTCAACATATAATACAATGAATTACTATTAGCTATTATATCTAAGGTTCAAGTATCCGGAGAAAGAAGCGAAAGATATAATACTGAAATGTCAGCTCTCAATATCGGATCGTCCTATATGTCGGTTTATAAGCGCATTTGGTATAACGCGAAGAAATTCTATATACGTCGATCACTCCTGTGGGTTTCACCTGTGTAGGACTTATTACAAACACAGTAGACAGTTAGCTAAAATGTACCAAATTAATCTTTTTCCATGATACACATTAATTAAATTCAGAATATAACATATGATGATATAAGATATCGTCTACTTGTTTTGTTGTTTTGGTTTTACCAGAAACATGCTATGAAAAGCTAGCAATCTCAAACCATGCTGAAAGTTCTATATAAATGCTACTTATCAAAACATGAACATTTAATTTTTTAAATGAGATAGAGACGGATAAAAATAAATTTCTGCTTAACCATCCTAAATATCGAAAGAAAATGAAATGTGTCAACAAATAAACTTACACCGCCATCTGTTGGAAATTTCTAGAATTTACAAATAATCACACTCAACTGTAGTATAATAAGCATTTAATTTGCAATAAAAGAAATATTGAAGAAAATAATCGAGATAAATAACTACACTATCTTTTAAGTTGGACAAAACTAAAGAAAATTAGCAAAATTTTATAAAAATCGGTTTCTAATTTTTACGAAAAACGTAGTAACAAAAAGGTTACTAAATCGACATATGACGCCATTTTAATAAATTGAAACTTAATAATTAAGTTAATGATTCGCAATAAAAGAAAGATTGAGGTCAACAATCAAGATAAAAAATATCCTATCTTTTAAGTTGGGCAAAAATACACACAATGAGCCAAATTTCATTAAAATCGGTTGAGTAGTTTCTGAGTTTACCACCGACAAACATCGGGACACGAGGTTTTTATATGCACATATATTTATATGATTAAAACAACTGGGACATACAGCATATTAATGGCGCATGTAATGGGCGACTCAGAACATGAATGAAGGCTAGAGGATAGCAGACAACACGAAGACACACTACAATGGAGGCTATACAGTGTGGCACATTGTGTGCACACGCGCATCGGGGCCATGGGCGATTTTACGCCGAATTCGAGACAACTCCTTGTCGCGGCTGTTGTAGGTTTCCTCAATAGTAACTTTCGTGGCTGCTTTTATCTTGTCTGTATCTCTAACTAAGCAAGAACATCAAAATAGAAGTAATTAATATTATACAATTTCGAAATAAATAAAAAAAAAAATCACAGAGAGGTTACAAATAATAACTTCCGCCATCTACTTACCAGAGGAAACAATTCTACAAAAATTATTTACTTGTCATAATCAAAGAAAACAGAGCCTCGTCATACTCGCGAATACTTCATAGAAACAGTAACTTGTAAGTAATGGTAATTTTTTAAAATCCTAAGTGAAGTATTTTTATCATCACAGCCTATATATTTGACATTTCTAAGGCCAAAAAAACATGTTCAAAAATGAATGCCTATCATTATTTTAAACAGCTTTTTCGTCCCCCTGAAAAATTTACGATTTTTGAGATACTAGCTCCTGCGTATTAGCCCTCGATTTCCTTTTAGAGATTTCCTTAACTTAAATGATTTCCTCTAACAGATATTCAAAACATATACAAAAGCAACATATATGTATATACACATTTTTCATGTTTTTATAATCTGATTTTTTTTCAGTCGATGGTTCTGAAAATAAACGTTTTTTTGGACATGTAGGATGTTTCCTACTGAACATTTTGAAAATATTATAGGAATATCTATTGATTATATATATTGTCTGATAAATCAAAAATTGCTATTAAGAATAAAAAATTTACTTTCAATTAAATAGTCTGAATGCCCTTGTCATTGAAAAATGTAATTTAGAGCAGTCTAAAAACCAATCTTATTTTATTAAAGCATTACAGTCAAAAGATTGCACTAATCTACTTATCTGCTCCAACATGTAACTCCATTGCAGCTTAAATAACACATTGAAAAATACTAATTATAAAAATGTTTAGATTTTTCATTATACTACATCACATCATTTCTTCATATGATAGTTATTCATTGATGTAGTTATTATTTGTACATACTTAACCTCTAATAGATAACTTGATATATAAACGAATGCGATTTAAATTTAATAGTAACACATGAGTCAAACGGATCAACAATTCCTATTGTATTAATTCTTTTATATAATAATAAATTGAGGTTTTGGGGGAAATAATAACAATAATTCTAAAAAGGTAAATGTAAAATTTGTTGTAAAATGAAATGATGGAGCACGGTAAGTTGTTTGTTGTGAATATCACCTGTTGATTCTAGAATTAGAGGAAACACGCATAATTTTATTAAAATTTATTCCATTCGTTCAAATTTAGATTCAAACACAGCTATAATTGAATTAGCAAATAATTGATTTTGTCATGTCTAATATTGAGACTAAAATTAAAATAGGCATAAACATTTAAAGTAAATCAGAAAAATATCCTTTTCCTGGTATAGCTCGTTATGTTAAAAATCTTCATTTATTTATCAGAACGGTAGTGAGCACTTTACAAGTATTCCTCTATTAATATCGGCACCAAATTTCATGACCATACTGTACATGGAACGCGTTTCAACGATTTGCCCCCTACAGCAGTTGTTACCCGAATTTAATGTAGTTCGGCTTTTATTTTTAACAACTCTGTAATGATCCCCCGCCCGCACCGCTCGTCCAAGTTTGTGGTTTAAAAATTAATTTTCTTCTAATTTTTCTTTTTTAGTTTTTTTAAATGTAAACTAAAACGAATGGGAAATCCCAATGAAGTGGGGGAAGATGCACATATTACTTCATAAAAACAAACATCCGTTAAAACAAATATTCTGGTGATACAATCCACCATACGATACAATCATGGGCGTCACCAGCACTACATTATTGGGGCGGGGGTCAATATTTTCCTAGATAGGGTAGGTAGAAATTTGAGGGGCTAATAGCTGAAATAATAACCCCTAAAAAAAACTGTTGGGGCATTTAAATTCATACTCCAACGCTTTATTTTAAAGGTATTTATAGTCTCTTAAATTGTCAATTTATGCCTCAGTTATACAATAAAATAGGGAATTGTTAAGGCTTAATGTTGAAGGATGTGGGCCAAAATTTCTTGATTGAATTTTTTAAGTTTTTCTTCTAATTCTGATTCCAATAATTTCATTGCTTACCTGCTTAGCTATGAGCTTTATCAAATTGATGGAAAGTATGATCAACCTGCTTGGTTTAAAAAAGAAATGTAGAAAATAAAACAAAACAGTTCGTTGGCTTTTAATGAATGAGGTATCAAAAAAAAAAAGTAAATTTCAAGGAGAGGCGAAGAATTATAATTTCGATTCTTAAACTCTAAAATCGATTTAATTTCAATTTATTATTATATTGTAACACTCATGTGTAAAAAGTATCAACTTGTAACGACACTTTAACACATACGTGACCATATAATTGATATTCAGACCAACACTCTCTCCCTCACTTCTTGTATTTAGTCTGAATCAGAACGTACCAGACAAAAGCGAAATTTGGTCTAATCACCACTAACCCCCTATAATACCATGTAACAATTTATGTACGTTTGAAGATCTAATCCAGTCCGCCAATATCGCGACTTAAATTATTTATGCGTATGACTTAGTAATACGCTTCTGGCCGCCTTCTTACGGCCTCATTAATATTATAATAATGTCGAGCTGCACGACTGCATATTAGATCGTCCTATTCGGTCTGGTGTCCTCTCGTGGCCACGATATTATAAATATTACAGTACACGGCATGGGATAGCATTGCCCCGATTTGTTCGACTACTGTTCGTTACTATGTAAAGGATTCCAGCGTGATAGAGGTGTGTGTGTGTGTGTGTGTGTGTGTGTGTGTGTGTGTGTGTGTGTGTGTGTGTGTGTGTGAGAGAGAGAGAGAGAGAGAGAGAGAGAGAAAGAGAGGGAGGGAGAGAGAGTGAGAGAGAGAGAGAGAGAGAGAGAGAGAGAGAGAGAGGGAGAGAAGAGAGAGAGAGAGAGATGGCTGCTAGATGACGAGCATGCAGCACGCACCGTCCTTGGCATCGCTCAGCCCAGGCCAAACACGGAATTCGTCTAAAACTAGACGTTACATTTGCACGCTCATACTCTAAAGCCTCTTATAGAGAAAATATTCTTAGTTTTAACATTTTCAGTCGAAAATGTAAGAACTTTTTACTGATTTGGAGGTCCTAAATATTATTTCGAAAGTTGCTACATACTGTGCAACCATACATTACTTATAAGCACTCTTAAAAAAAAAAAAAAAAAAAAAAAATGGTATAGAACCTGTTTGAGAAATGTCAGGAATTAATATAATTTTTTGTACCGTCTTTTTGGAAAGACTCCTCTGAAAATTGAATATTAATTTTGAAAAAGGAATATTAATATTGTAACAATTATTTAGGTTAAACAATTTTTTATTCAAAAAAATTATTAATAAAAATGTTCAATGCCACACAAGTTATGGGAACACTAATATTTAAAAAGGTTATAAAAATTATCATTTTGCAACACAAAAATATTTATATGACTTGAGTTTGTTGAATGCCAGATCAACGGTGGCCAAAGAAGATTTATGAATGGAAACAACCTGGCAGACGTGAACGCGGAAGACCACGGCGTTCTTGGACAGACCACATAAACGAAATAATGGAGCGTCGCAGCATACGCAAGGAAGATGCACTGGATAGAGAGACTTGGCAGAAGATAACAGGAATACAAAAAAATGCTGTTATTAATTGATCTTTTTATTGATTAATCCTGTAATAATAATAATAACTTGAGCTTCAGAACAAAGACTTAACTCTCTAGTCCATCGTTACTTATCACTTATCAGAAAACATCCGTTAAAACACATATTCTGATGATACGATCCACCATATTATACAATAATCATATAATACATTATTTCTCAAAGCCTTTTTTTTGTCGGTATGCCATAAATTCCTTAATACTTTCAAATAAAAATTCATTACCAAATTTAATATTACTAGCTGACCCGTGTGAAGCATTCGCACTCTAACCTACATAAAGCCCACTAAGGGTCTGGGCACACATGTCCGCACCGGATCCGCACCGCAGCAATAATATAGGTTATGTTCAGAATATTTTTATTTTAACTTACATATTACCTTTAGTTGTGCCTAAAAGTCAGGCCACACATGTCAGACACAGGCCACCTTAGGCATAACTAAAGGTAATATGTAAGTTAAATTAAAAATATTCTGAACATAACCTATATTATTGCTGCGGTGCGGATCCGGTGCGGACATGTGTGGCCAGACCCTTAGTAGGCTTTATGTAGGTAAGAGTGCGAATGCTTCACACGGGTCAGCTAGTAATATTAAATTTGGTGTTAAAACATTTTTGAAATATCATTAATAAGAAAAAAAAAAAAAAAGTCAAAAAAACCCTGTTTCGCTAATTTGGCTTTGAAATGAGTGTGATACATTTTTTTTTGCTGAATATATCAATAATTGGTTAGCCATTGTTAAAATACTCATGACATCAGCTATTTTTTTGTAGCGTTGTCTTAAGTCAGCTGTTTTATATCACCCATTTTTTGTAAATGCAGCTTTTTATCTTAATTCTTTGTGCATCCATCAAAACAGTGAGCGTGTAAACGATACTTTAAAACAAAATCAAAGGTAATTACTATTACTTACATACCAGCATGATAATATTGTAAAAGGCCGATTTCTCCATTAACGGTAGGTACTCAAGACTCTTACTTAAAAATAAATAAATTCCAATCCGAACTAAAATATATTTATTGTTCATCAGGTGCCAACTTCCGCCACAAGAGCAAACTTCCGTATTTTTGTTTCATCTTCTCATGTGCTAAAGCGAACACGATTAATCTCCTCTAGATTCCAACTGGTTTAGCTTTGACAGAGAGCTTCGATTATAATTATATAATAATCGATTATAATTAAATACTGCCTAAACCCAGCTATACCGTGCTGTTATGGCTTATTCTATAGTTAAATTTTAGGGAAAAACAAAACAAATTTATTCAGATAAAATTGACCCAAAAACATCATTACACCTAATTTCCTACTTTAAATTACTGTGCAATAGGAAAGGATTATTAATTTTCATTGTTTGGGGTCACCTATGGTAAAGTGGTTAGCATAGAAACTCAAGGTCGCGGGTTCGCGTCCCGAGGTGGTCCCAGTATTTTTTAATAGGAGTAAAAATTTTTGTCTATGCCGTCCCTCTGATAGGACGTAAAATGGAGGTCCCGAACCTGTACGATGTCAGGTACTCGTTAAAGATCTCTAAAATTTAGGACTCCCACTTTAGCATCGTCCGATTAACCTTAGTAGCATAAAGTGAAGTTAAACAAACAAACAAAACATTTTTCATTGACATTTTTAAAGTTTAGATTGAAATATAGTTACACTCCTCTTTTGAACAGATACGAACTTTGTCTATTCTAAATAACAGTCCATTTTTCTATTTGGAATATTAAAGGATATAAAACCTAACAAAAAACGAACAAAATAAACAGTAAATGAAGTGTTTATAAAATAGATCACTGTTTAACGCAGAAATCTCTTGGTCTTCGTCTTGACAGTCTTCTTGGCGGATTGTTTAGTTTTGTGGGAGTCTGTAGATCTTGAGTTGGTGATTTCGAAATTAGAGTAAGTCTGTCATGAAAGTTACGTTAGCGATCTAAGTCTGTTACTTCGACGCATGGAATGTCGAGGTCGGTGTGTTGAGGTCTCATTAAAGATTATAAGTGATTAATAAGAGGGCAATATCTTACAATCTTCCTTAATACTCATTATTATAAGCACACCTGGGCAAAAAGTATTTTAATTTTTATTTTAAAATACTTTATTTTAAATAGCAAGTATTTAAAATAAATTTGAATAAAATGCATTTTAACCTCAAATCATTTAAAATACTTTTCGATAAAATTATTTTAAATGCAAAATTGAAAAAGTATTTTGTATTTTAAATAAAAAAAATTAAAATGAAAATACAAAATACTTTTAAAACATGCTAGCTAGTGCATTGCAGTTGATTAATAAATAAATATATTTTTTAAATATTGCAATTGATTGATAAATCGACAGTTTTTATTTAAATGTTTTTCGGTTGTCTTTGCTTGGTGTAATGTATCTGGTACTCAGATCATCTTCGCTTTCGTTTTGTCGAAATTATTAAATTAAATTTCTTTTTCTACAGATCCAATCTGATTCGGTACCTATTTAAAATAATTGGGCTACCCATTAGACTATTCGCTACCCATACACCATCCAAAGACCTCCGTCCTATAGGAATTTCAGCAAATCAGCCCTAACGCAATGACCGATTTTAACTTTATTTAATGTATCAGGCATACACAGTTCTACTAAGTTTACTAACTCTTTTGGTGTTGTCTCCAGATTGGGATCCTGTTTATGCCTTCGTGTATGGCTCTAACGTAGTTTTTGATTTTTTATTATCGAATATACCGGTAAAAAGTGTATAATTAGCCCCCCATAAAAACCTATTTATTGTAAAAATCATGAGGCATTGGTCTTGTTATTTGACTTATGAACAATCTTTGTTTCATATTTCGTGACAATTAAATATGGCGGTAAAAAGTTAATATTTCACCCTCCAACCCAAAATCTATGCATAAAACCATGTATGAGATATGAAATCATTAGACGTCTTTAAGATAATCAAAAACCACCAATGTATCAAAATTTGTTGAAATCGGATGAAGCGATGCAGTTGATAATTGCGCCCCCCTCCATAAAAAACAAAAAAAAAAAAAAACACAGCAACATACTGAAATAAATGTACTTGCTCAATATTTAGGAGTGAGAGCTCTAATGCAAAAGACTACACTATAATATTACGAACATTGTTTAACTTCAAACAACCTACTTAAGATTTATTTTATTTTATTATTTAAAATACAAATGAAAATACTTTTTTTTTATTTTAGTATTTTAGAATTAAAATGAAAATACTTTTTTTTTATTTGAGTATTTTAGAATTAATACGAAAATACACATGTGATTTATTTTATTTTAATTCGAAAATACTAAAATTAAAAAAAAAGTATTTTCATTTGTATTTAAAATACTTTTATTTAAAATAATGCCTAGGTCTGATTATAAGGAACTAGCTAGGGTGCCCGGCTTCGCTCCGGTAGTTGTGTGGTAGTTTTAAAACCAAAAAAACTTTAAAATTAAAGGAAATATAGCACAAAATTAGCACCTTCTTGAAAATTCGGTTTTAACTTGGTATCAATATTCTGCAGACTTGAGAGTCCGCCCTAATAAGGAACCCTGTATAATTTACAGGGGGTTGAAAATAGTAAATGAACAATTAATTTTTCTGCAACTTTGTCGAGTTATGCTTCGCTTTGATGATTTCTGTGATTCTGAATCCTATAAGCCCATTCAAAGTAGTCAGAAGACGATAAGTTATTAGATTATTGTTGAAAAATCTGGTATCTCAGTTAAAAAAATTATAACTCGAGTAAAACTTAAGCACTGACTACTATGACGGTCCTATTTGATCCAGAAGTATAGAAACTACCGAAGATTCATAGAAACTTTTTTTAAGACCTTTTTTCCATTTTCCTCCCTTAAGATATCCCCCCGTAATTTGAACGGTTTCTGCATATCTCGAATCTTACTACTATTACAAAGTGAAAACCAAAATTTCTTGAAGGCACAATTTTTTCATCATATTTCTTTTTATCTTGAACTATCCGGGATGATAAAATCTTGAATGCTGTTATTGGAGTTAGTCGTTTTATCAACTGGAATGCACATCATACGTAGTAACCAAACCAACTTCTTTTTCATAAATACAATAAGAACACTTCAAACTTTTTATTTTCGATTTATATTTAGTCAATTCATCTATTTTTATGTCTAATTTTATTCGCTCACTGTACTACTAAGAAATGTTCACTCATATTGCATTAAATTTACTTACGTATATATTATAAATAGATTAAATGTAATGTACTGAGCATATATTAGCCTGCTTATGAGAAAACTATTTTTTTAAGGAATCCAGTTGGTTTTCTAATTGATTGCTGAGATGTAAAGTACTTATTTTATTTTGAAACGCAAACTAATCATTTTCTCTTAATCTTTTAGTAATTTAAAAAGAACTGCTGAAAAAATATAGAACGATTACATACTGAATGAATGGACAATAAACATTGAGTGAAACGCACCCTAGCGCTTTCTGGTAGCCTGGAGCTCGAACTAAATTTTTCATTCATAAACTCGTATCTCAATCTCAGAGAGGCTAATTAAATGGTGCGAGAGGCTTGAAATTCCAGCCCTTTTCTCTTCAAATTTACACTCTTAAGAGAAAAACGGAAACCTTCTTCTCCGTAAGGGGTCATATGGCTAAAGGAAGACATAACTTCCTTAACCCTACGTGGAGTCGTTTTTGAGCCTTTTCGGCACGCACATTGTACACTTTGCTTTATAATATATATTGATTAATTAGTCAGAGATAATTTTGAACCTTTGCCAAGTCTAGAAAGAAGTTCTTTTCTTTTGGGTCTAACATCCTCTTAGCAAAATAGCACACTGTATGAGAGTTTGATATACAAATACCTTAAAAAAAAATTAACTAACGTGCCCTAAGAAACTTTTAGATGAGCTGTATTTTGCTCTATACGAGTTTTATTTACTCTCAGATAAAGAGAAATATGGCGAGCAATTACTACTTGGCTTGAAGTGAGCTGGGAACTCTGACCAAGAGAAGATGCACAGGTGCGAAGGCAGGTTGCGTAGGTCGGGGCAAAATAAACCAAACGGAAAAAGAGAGAGAGGCCGAAATAGAACCGCGCTGTGAGTGCAATGAGTAGTCTACGAGTCGGTCCAAGGGTGTTCCTTCTAACCGTTCTGTCCCTACCAGAGTGGGGTACATTATAAATGTTAGTAATATCTTTTAGATTACGTAATAATAAATAGTTGGCCTATTACATAACAATAATAAATAGTTGGCCCGAGCGAATCATTGGCACTCTAAACTACTTAAATCCCACTTATTTGAAGTACCTACAGACCGTATATTTAGTATGGCATAATGCGCATTTAGTGCGTCATGGGCATAGGTGAGGGTTGAAGTAAAGAATAGATGTGTTTAAGTTGTAGATTAATTATTTTTAGAAACACAAGTTTAAGGTATTTACGTGTTTACAGGACCTCTTTGAACACTATTTTAGAAGGTAGGATATGATCATCTGTGATTGTTTGTTCTTGGGTTTCTTTTTCACAGAAATAGATGTCAAGAGCCCACCCTAAAAAACACCAAATACTTACCTATATCAAAACTGCTGCGGTAGGTACATCTAGAACTAGCTTTGGTGTAGCGTTTTGGTTTGTCTTTTGATGAGTTACACACTTCGAATCTATTGGAAAAACTCAGGGATCAGAGATCTGGTTTCGGTCAGCAAAATTATAAGGTTTCGATAATCTTTCTAAGAAACATTTTGAACCGGATTGGAAAAGTATAGATTCCCTAGAGAATTATAAGCTTTATTATGGAGATGAACATGAAAATTACTTAAGAAGATAATAAAAATACATTTATTTGAGTTCCAGAACAATCATTCCTTTACTTTTTGGCTAATATTTTTTTTATTTTGGTCTTAAAATTCGAGTCTTTCAAATTTGCTGTTTTCAATTAAAATTGTCTTGAACTTAAACATTTTTTCTGTTTTTATTGTATTTTCACCTTTAATCTAATTGGTGTATTTTTTAATTAATTAAAACGAAGCGTTTGCTAACCTAATTAAATCCCAATTAATTAAAGTTCACGCAGTATATTTAGTATTGTATAGAGCGTATTTAGTGCGTCATGGGCTTAGGTGAGTAAAGAATAGATGTGTTTAAACTGTAGATTATTTATTTTAGAAACACAAGTTTAACATAGTATTTACGTGTTTACAGGACCTCTTTGAACACTATGTTAGAAGGTAGGATATGATCATCTGTGATTGTTTGTTCTTGGGTTTCTTTTTCAGAGAAATAGATATCAAGAGCGCACCATGAAAACCGCCAAATACTTATGTAAAAACACATATTGGTTTCGTGGACTATAATCTATTGAATGTAATCGCATGTTTTTGCTTGTAACTCGCAAACGACAGCGACAATCGGAAAATGTTCGTCTTGGCAAACTAAAAAAAAATGACACCTTCGAAAAAGCCCTGCGACCATTTTGAAATTTTCTCTGAGAATTGTAGTCTTTTGCTTACAAAGCCCAAACGATGTGGTTAATCGAAAAAATGTATATGACCAAAAATGTTCCCCCTTAAAGCCTGAAAAGATTGATACCATTTAGAAACATCTAGGTACATTTTGAATTTGCTTATAACTCGCAATCGAAGGAGAAATGACATTTGTATATTTTTCCGGTATAGGGGTTAAGGAAAGCTTTAAAATGATGCCTCATTCATGAAATTTGATGAAGTATTATGGCTTAAGTATTATAAAAAAAGGCTCTTAGAAATAAGTATATTAGTTGCCCCGTGCAAATATTTCACAATAAGTTCACATGCGATATTAATCAATGACCTCATAGTCTTAATTTTAACCTCATAGCCTTAATTTTAGACTAAGTTAACAAACCATAATGTAAAGAACACCTTTTTTTTTTGTAAAGAAGTAGCCTAATCTATAACATGACGCATGTGGGGTCTTTGGTGGTGTAGTGGTTATCATAGCGGCCAACAATACTAATGGTCGCGGGCTTGCGTCCCGCGGTTGCCCTAAGATTTTTTAAAGGGAAACACGTTAAAAAAAGAATGACAAAAAAGACACATATTCAAAAAACTGTAAATTAGAAACAATAGTATTTTTTTGAAATCTAGGATCAGAGAGTATTATAAATTTATAATTTTTTAATCGAAATTTGTAGCAAGTAGAACGATCCCGGAAACGTTGCGGTTGATTAAAAAGTATTAATTTAAATAATGATTAATTATTAACTAATTTCGATATTTTAATGCCAATCCGCTCATCTAAATAATTAAGAGGTATCCTGTCTTAATTATAATGTCTAAATATACACTTCCAGCAACCGTTTATTATCAGGTCATTATGGTATGTATAAGTAATGTCGGTTTTTAATGGCGTGCTATAAGGTATAGGATAAAATCTTTGAAAGACGTTCTATCTAAAATGTATTTACCATCTTGTGAGGAATAGTTTCCCATCCAAAGTTCTTTAATTTTTGCAATGTTCGTTCTACTAAGATTTATACATGAACTAAATGAAAATTTAATCACATATACTTACTTATTGTTAAACTTATACACCATTTTTTTTTTTAACTACACCAAAGAAACATAATTGCCATTTTTTACCATTTTAATAACTGCAAATAAAAACAACTAAAAAAGAACTTTATCCTATAATCTTTAGGTTCGTAAGTTGAGTATAAATGACAGCGGAAAGTCTGTAAATTCATCCGAACGTACGTGTATATTATTTCCTTCTTTTAACGAATAGTATTGGCAGGTGTTTAAATCTTTGTTTCTATATTTGGTGTTTGAGCGCCAGAACTGATTGGCATAATTTTCAATAAAAGAAATACATAAAAAAAAAAGTATAAAAAAACTGAAGAGAAGCCGGTTTAAAAAAAAAAAAAAATTGAAAAGGCGTGTCATTAAATCAAATCAGCAAACAGTAACGGACATTAATTTATTCTAATCTCAATCAACGGATTTTTAAAAATTAACTATTTGCTTAATTAATTGTTTAATTTTCTTTTCATTTCATCTTTAATTTCAATAAACTGTATATTATTTTCGATAGGTCGATTGATAGTCAGGAATTTCAGTTTCATTTTTTTTTTTTTTTTTGTAAGCCAACCTGTGTATTCTTTTATTTTTTTTTATTTTTTTATTTGAACCTTCATTTTCACCCTTCAACTCACTGATGGGAATCTACAAATAAAAAGATGATTGTAATGAGATATGTGCTTAAATATTATTTTTTTTAAAGAGAAGGTTCAGTGAAGATGATAGATCGACATGGCTGGGACAATGGCCCAGTACTAAGGGATAATGGCACAGTAGAAGGTAAGCGCACCGCACAGAGGCACGAGTTCGAGTCACGGCCGTGGCAAATCTTTTCAAACAAAAATATTTAAAATCAATAAAAGGATCACACTGAATTATTATTTTCATTTTAATCCAGTGGCTAAATCGTATATACTTATCTACCCGGAGGTTTCTACTTGTACGAATATATAAATAACTAGTTATACGTTTTCCTCCAAAAACTTTGTTCCTGATTGTTAAGAGAAAGTCGGTTGAGGGTTGTAAAAATGAGAAAAACCGATTTCTGAGCCATCCTTGCAACTATAAAAGGATGTAGTCACGGATTTTAAAAATTTTGGTATAGTACATCATTTAAGTCACGATTAAATTAACACGAACTTTTCGATTCATAGTAAAAACAAAGAATTATTTTGATTTTATTGTTTTCCAGTAATATTCTTTTCCGTAATTAAACTGTGTAACTAAAATTTCATGATGGGAGAGGAAGCACCTTTTTTAATTTAATCATAGCCTTTTATAGGCCAGAAAAGGCTATAACTTAGTTAAAATGATCCTATTTCTAACCTAATTCAGACTATTAAGAACATTAAAAAAAAATGATGACTTTAAATGTTTTACGTCTTAAACCAAAAACAAACAAAAAAAATCTGGTGCGTGCGCGCAACACACAACTTTCACTTACCAACTTATTTAGATAAGAAATTGACGTGTTTTGTTAAATATCATTTCCCAAAGTCACAAATTTTTCTACATTCATATCTTATTTTTGTTAATCGTTAAAGCCGTTTTTGAGTAAATAAAAAAACCCGTGAAATCGGTACAAAATTTATTAAGTAAAGTCCCCCCATCAGTTGATCAATTTTGATGAAATGTTGGCTATCACATATTTGGCATATACATACATCAAATACCCAGTTTGATCAAAATCTTTAAAGCCGGTTTTGAGTAAATAAAAAAAACATATGAAAATGATACAAAATTTATTAAGTAAAGTCCCCCCTCCGGTTAATCAATTTTAATGAAATTTTAACATCTCATATCTCGGGCATATTAATACATCAAATACTCAGTTTAATCAAAATCTTTAGAGCCGTTTTTGAGAAAATCGAAAAAAACCTAAAAAGTTATTAAGTAAAGTACCCCCTCCCTTTAAGTAATTTTGATGAAATTTATAATGTGACATCGCGGGCATATACCTACACTAAATACCCAATTTCAGGATCGCACGATTTATAGTTTTTGAGCTAGTCTGTTCACATACACACACACAGACACACAGACACACACACACAGACCATTTCGCGGTACTTGGTCATTTCGACTCAGGGGACCCCATAACGTGTATTTCCGTTGAAAACCGGAAGTCGAAGTTTTTCACGATCGCAATAATTCTACTTACTATATATTTCATATATAGGTAAGTGAAAGTAAAAAGTAACAAAATCGGTCCAGATAGTCTTATGCGATGCGATTTTCAATGAACTTTATTTATTTTTTTAAAATAATTTACATGATCGACAACTAACAGATTTTTTTTTTCGTAGTGAATCATAGTATATTTCAACGTTGAATTTGCAAAGTCGAATAACACGGTTTAAACACCTTAAAGACAATTTTTAAATTTTCGATATGAAACTAATTCGGTTTATTACATACATTTTAAAAGAAAAATTCGTTAAATCGGTCCTGCCTTTCGCATGTGATGCGTGTTAAAATATGCGTTGACGAGTTTGATTCCCGAGTGCCAGAGGTCTTTGTACTCGTGAGAAAAACGAAAGATGTCTATGTTCTGGCAGGGCTTGTTAACTCCTTGTATATACATAAAAAAATAATAAATTACAATAAAATAGCACTACTTCTTCCCTAGTAAGAGGATGACACGGTGAGAATCTCTAGATCTTAATGACATTTATTTTTTGGTTCCTGGTTACAAAAAGATTAGACGAGTATTTTGCCGTTTGCGCCCATGGACCCTAGAAAAAATACAAATAGTAGAAAAAATACACACAAAAAAAGTTAAATAACTTTAACAACTTTTTATATCTCGAGGTTAAAAAATGATATCGACATGACCCATATAAAAATGATTTTAATTTTGAGTGTAGATTTAAGGTAAAATAGATATGTTTTATGTCCATGATATTTAGAAATGAGATCTCTAACCCAATTCCTTTTTATTCTCCTCCTCGTATTCATTGGCTTGCCAATTCTTTCCATCCCCACCTTTCATGAGAAACACCAAATAACAACATCAAAAAAGTACAAACGATGAACAGGTGATGGCGCACACCGATTCTGGTAGACCCCATCCATGTTTTTATTTTAAGTTCGTGACAAAGTTAAAAAAGGATTGACGTAAATTGATTTAACGGTTTGCTTCAACTGTCGAATGTTACGCAAATCTCAGAAGGACAAAGGCAAAAATCTTGGCTGGCAACTGCGGTATTCTGCAATTCTAGCTCTCAACTCCTGCTTTTATTTTGTGAAGTTGCAAACAATGCAAAAGAACAAAAAACTAATAAGGCTATGCACACTTTATACATTAATGATTGTTGATATTAATTTCATGCAGGATCATTTTTTAAAATAAGATCTTTAAGTTTGTTACAGGCATATCTTAAAAGGTAAAACCCTCAAATTATAAAAGAAAAGGCCTTCAAAAAAAATTAAAAAAGAAAATGAGTTCGTTTTGGTAAGTGGAACTTTTTTGCAACCTTTAAACAAGCGTCTGTTCGAAGTTTCAACAAGTTAGTGATTTTTTATTTTTTCTTCAATAACCGATTTTATGTATTAGTCGATAACCGATCATTAATATTAATTAATATTTAGTGGCCAGATCAGGCTATAGAGAGAAAATTTTGAAAGTATAAAAAACAAACAAAAAAAAACATTTATAAGCTCCATTGTATATGTAGGGATATATTAAGTATATTAGTATTTCAGGTACAGCAAATCGTACCATCACATTTTTTTCTTTTAACTGCTGATCCTGATTTCGAGAAAAAAACTCACATTTCTTTTAAAAGAGGATTTACTGAGCTCAAAGAATGTTAATATGATTCAGAATTTTCGGAAATAGACTCTGTTGAAATTTTTAGCCAACAATCCAGCATCTGAGTCATAATCTGATACGGGTGACGAGGAAATTCCTCCAGTACCGCAAATGAAAGATATGCCAACAAATTAGGGAACGGACAACATTATTTGGGATTCATCAGGACCATTCCAACGTAAAAAAATCGCCTGGTTTGCGAAGAAACGACAAGAAATTAGGCAAAAAACCAAAGCCTGCCCATATTTGGAATGTTCTTTGTAATCAAGATATTGTGTCTGAAATCCTTCTATGGACTAGCATCGAAATTCTTCTAGTGAGAAGATCACACACGCGAACCGAAACGCATATCAATGCATACCTTCTCTGTTTCGCAATTAAGGAATCAGATATGATGAATAAATCTGTATCTCTTATTATGTTTTTTTATTTATCTTATCCGACAATTCCATTAGGTTGAAAAAAGGAAAGGTAAATATTGATAAGAATAACAACTTAATTCATTATGTTTTGACAAAACATCAAAAGTGATTTAATGTAAGAAAAAACAACATGAAACTAAGCTAAAATTGTAGGAGCAATATTTACGGTTGGTCACAGCTAACGGATTAAGCATTGATGTCACAAATTGAGGGTCAATTATTTACAAATGAATTGTTATTTTAAACACCTCACGATAATTAACTTGGATACAATTATAAAGTTGCTAAGTATATCATAAGTGTATTTAAGAATACATCAATAAAGTCTTAAACAAACGTCATGTGTGCGTTTGTTGGCTTAAAGTTCGTCCCTAAAACATATACGTGACGCGAGAGTCTGTGTGGGTGTTTAAGATACCCTGCCTATTTTTTGATTTTTTTTATTTCTAAGGATATTGGTGGCATATTCATAAAAGATTTTTTATGAATCTTTTATGATCATTTAGTAACCTATTTGATATAATTTATATTGTATTATTACACATAAAAATTATCTTTCATTAAAAATCACATTCTTCAAAATTAAATAATAAATGAAATTAAGAAATTGCTAATGTTTACTTTTATTCATTTTTCTGTGGTTTTTTTGTTTGTTTTTTTACAGACCTTCTAGGGGCCACCTGTGGTGATCAGCATAGAAACTTACTATAATAAAGGTCGCGGGTTCGCGTCCAGAGGTGGCCCAAGGATTTTTTAATGGGAGTAAAAAATCTTTGTCTATGCCGTCCCTCGGATAGGAATTAAAATGGAGGTACCGATGTCTGATACTCGTTAAAGATCCCTATCCTAATTCTACCTGGATAGGCAAAATTTAGGACTCCCACTGTAGCATCGTCCGATTGGCCTTTGTGGCATAAAGTGAAGTTAAACAAACAAACAAACAGACCTAGATCTGTTGTTTGCTGCTGCTGCCACCCTGAAGCAGCCCCCTCCAGCCCTGCCTACTTTGGGTTACCAGATTGTTACATGCATCTCTGCAGTAGCTTTGCTGATGCTACTATTGAGGCATTCATTGTAGTGTAGAGGCTTCCTGATGGATTGATCCAGCTACATGTCCTAACCTCCTCGCCATCCTAGCAAAAGGTTTGGACTGGCAGGTTTCCCTCTGGTCCTTTTCCTCGAAAGTAAGAAGTCAGGACAGTAAGCCAGCTTCATATAAGTTCAATGCCATCCAGTTCTGAAGTGGTAAGCTTCGAATGAGAAAAATTTCCTGTTTTGGCGTTATTTTGTGTTGGAAAAAAAAAAATCGATTTCTCTTTTTCGAAACTGGCCATAAAATTATAGGTTCGAACTTTAAGAATGATTTGAAAATGTCTTTTCGAATCGCTGTTGCTTTCTTGGTTTCGTGGTCTTAGATTTTGTCTTAGAATGTATCGAATTTTCATACATAATTTGATACAATGTTCGAGGCTGGCTTTTCAGAAGCGGAATTATTTTAATGGCTATTACTAAACAAAAGAATGATGTAGAACCATTCGAGAGGAAGTTATCACTTTTCCCTTCTTGATTTATTGATAATGCCGAAACTGCCAACTGTCTTTGTAAAGAGTTCCAAAAGAAATATTTGTTAAAATTTACCACAGGTCGTTTTTTTATATACTTGGTCCGATTCTAAATGAAAATGAGGTGAAATTTTTTTAATAATAAATTAACATGATCTATTTTAAAAATAAAGTATTTTTCTAACTGCACAGTTAAATAACAATGAATTTTATAATAAGTTGTTTTTGTTATTTACTTAAAGTCCATTTCTGCCACAAAGTCTAATCGGACGATGCTACAGTGGGAGTCCTAAATTTTGCCTATCCAGGTGTAATTAGGATAGGGGTCTTAAACGAGTACCTGACATCGTACAGGCTCGGGACCTCCATTTTACGTCCTATCCGAGTGACGAAATAGCCAAAGATTTTTTACTCCTTTAAAAAAATCCTAGGGCCACCGCGGATACTAATCACACAGGTGACCACAAAAGAAATGATATTGTTTTTTGTCCAAAAGATCTTTATATTCTCTTAATGTTTGTTCGTCCAAAGTTTATAAATATCTACTCTTAATCTGCTCAGTAAGAGATACCCTTCTTTGATTTGGCCTTTGCAATTGCTTATATTGGCTAATTCAAACTGACAATTCCAATGAAATATTTCAAAAAGTCTAAATTAGTGTCATGCTGTTTAATGAGATGCTAAGAAGGCAAAATGAGTTTCTTCTTCTTTATATTTTTATAAATTAATAAATTAAGACAGATTAGGAATCGAAATTATATAAACCAGTTTCGAAATGAAATAAATCCGGTCATTGGTTTGACTTTGCAAAAAATGAAATCCGTCATTTTTATTTCTCATCCTATTAGTGAAGACAACCAGCAGGAATATCGAATTGCATACCTCCAAGTCCTTGATAAATCAGCACTGATTAACAAAGGCTTTAATACATTATTTATAAAAGTTTTTTATTTTATTCTTTTATACGCCATACATTTTTTTTATATTTAGAGGTGAGATTTTATATTTTGAATCATAAAAAGCTAAATTTAGTGCATTTTATCACTAGTTTTCAATTTTTTTAGTAATGAAGAAATTTTCGTCCCACTTTTATATTTTGCTGTATGAATAGAAATACTTCTTCCTATTTTTTACCAAAAATTTTAAAAGATGCCCTTTTTGGGAACTTGAAATTAAAATTTTAAACTTGGATTTAAGAAAATGTCTTTAGCACCAACCTATAAACTGCAGTGTATCATATGAAACGGAATGGAATGCACTGTTAAACGACACCAATCTCACAGTCCTAGTCAAATTTGGAAAACATGTGCAGCTATTTTTAATCATAAATGCTAGATTTATGAAATTTTATCACTATTTTTTAATTTTTTTAGTAATGAAGAAATTTTCATCCCACTTTTATATTTTGTTGTATGAATAGATATAATACTACCTATTATTTAAAAAATTCAAAATTTTTAAAGAATGCCCTTTTTTGAGAAAATTGAAATTAAAATTTTACATTTAGTTTTAAGAAAATTTCTTTAGTACCAACCTATACATTGTTGTATATCATATGAAACGAAATGGAATGCGCTGTTAAACGACACCAATCTCATAGTCCTAGTCAAATTTGGAAAACATCTACAGCTACAGATTTTTTCTGTTTCTGAACCTATTTTTGAGGGCTTTAGAGACCAATAATTCAAAAACGGGTAGACATACCTCAGTAATAATTCACAATTGTTCTAGTGAATACAATTACGTACATCAAGAAAATCTTAAATGGTGTGGGTCAAGCCTGTGTTGAATGACTGAGTTTTAGAAATAAGTAAGTGTGGGTAAAGTAAAAAAGACCCCAGTTTGGTTTGAAGATAGAGGCTAAGAGGATATTAACTTTTTTGGATAATTCCTTATTTGTAATTTTTTTATGCTTCAACTAAGAAACTTGGTAATATGGGCATTTCAATTGATTTAAGACCAGTTTGAACTATTATCGCTATTCTTCTAGTATGGCCAGTAGGGCGCACTTTTTAAAGCGCCCCCCCTCCCGCTGGAATTTAAATTTGAAAATATTTTCGAATTTCACGTATCTAAAAACATGTTAATGCTCCTCATTTCAATGAAATCAGTAAATATTTAAATTAATGTTAGCGCCCCCCCCCCACATCCCCCCACAACCAAAACTGTAAACTTATAATGTTTCAAATTCTAAGAATCTGAAAATATAAGGATACACCCTCATTTCAATTAATGCATTACTGGTACCCCCCCCCCCGTGCCACTGAAATTCAAAATTTATAATTTTTTCGAATTCTATGTATCCAGAAACATAGGACCGCACTTTTTCAATAAAATCGGTAATATAAAATTACTGATAATGTTAGCCCCCCCCACACCACCGAAATTAAAAACCGATATTTACGAATTCTACGTATCTGAAAACATAAGGATGTACCCTCATTTCGATAAAATCGGTGAATGTTAAATTACTGGTAATGCGGCCCCCCTAACCAAAATTTTAAACTTAAAATGTTTCAAATTTTAAGGATCCGAAAACATAAGGATGCGCCCTCATTTCAATTAAATCGGTAAATCATGCATTACTGGAATTCCCGCGCCACGACCTACCTCTGAAATTTAAAATTTAAAACATGAGAATGTACCGTCATTTCAATGAAATCGGTAAATGTTAAGTTACAGGCAATGCGAGCAGCTCTCCCCTTCCGCCATTGAATTTTGGAATGAAAATGTAAATTTTACCTCCTTCCTCCCGAAATTTGATATAGATCTTTTTTCGAGACAACACTATCTATTATATACAGACAGACCCTCCCTCAATAAAGAATACCGGAAGGTATGATTTTTTACTTTTACTTACCTATATATGAAATATATAGTAAGTGGAAGTATTGCGATCGTGAAAATTTTCGACTTCCGGTTTTCAACGGAAATACACGTTTTGGGACCCCCTGAGTCGAAATAACCGCGAAATGGTCTGTGTGTGTGTCTGTGTGTGTGTGTGTGTGTGTGTGTGTGTGTGTGTGTGTGTGTGTGTGTGTGTGTGTGTGTGTGTGTGTGTGTGTGTGTGTGTGTGTGTGTATGTGAACAGACTAGCTCAAAAACTATAAACCGTGGGAACCTGAAATTGGGTATTTAGTGTAGGTATATGCCCGCGATGTGACAGCAAAAATTTCATCAAAATTGCTCAACGGGAGGGGGTACTTTATTTAATAACTTTTTACGTTTTTTTCGATTTTCTCAAAAACGGCTCTAACGATTTTGATTAAACTGAGTATTTGATCTATTTATATGCCCCAAATATGACTGTAAAAATTTCATCAAAATTGATTAACCAGAGGGGGGACTTTACTTAATAAATTTTGTATCATTTTCACGTGTTTTTTTTATTTACTCAAAAACGGTTTTAACGATTTTGATCAAACTTGGTATTTGATGTATTTATATGCCCGAGATATGACTGTAAAAATTTCATCAAAATTGATCAACAGGAGGGGGGACTTTACTTAATAAATTTTGTATCATTTTCAGGTTTTTTTTATTTACTCAAAAACGGTTTTAACGATTTTGATCAAACTTGGTATTTGATGTATTTATATGCCCGAGATATGACTGTAAAAATTTCATCAAAATCGATCTACGGGAGGGGGGACTTTACTTAATACATTTTGTATCATTTTCCCGTTTTTTTTTTATTTACTCAAAAACGGCTTTAACGATTAACAAAAATAAGATATGAATGTAGAAAAATGCGTGACTTTAGGAAAAGATAATTAGCAAAACACGTCAATTTCTAATCTAAGTAAGTTGGTAAGTGAAAGTTGTGTGTTGCGCGCACGCACCAGATTTTTAATATTAGGGAACCCCTTCCCCTCATGAAAAGTCAAATTGGACATTTTTTTTAAAATCACCGCCTTTAACAACAAAATAATAGACAGAAATGATTATAACAAAAAAATAATGTAAAAACATGCAACTTTTTTTATTAAAACTTATTTAAGTAAGTGGTTTATTAAAACTGTTAAATAAAAACTTTTATTATTTAGGTTTGAAAATAAAAGTTATGAAATAACTGTTTTGAAAGACCGTATGATAATAAAAGTAAAAGTTAAAAATATACTTTTATCGATCAACAAATGTTAATAAAAGTTAAACTTTTACTTTTAAATGAAAAGAGTTAACTGTTTAATTCGATCCCTGATTAAATGTATTTAACTTCCCCCAAATTCTTAAATTCAATTAGTGCCCCATTACTAAGCCATGGCAGTAATTGGTGGGTTTGTTTTTTTGTTGTAGCTCACATTACGTTTAATCTGAATCCCATCAAACCCTTTCGTGTATATTCGTGAGAAAAATGTTCGCTGGAGTTACAGCTCTGTTGAGTTTCCATCTGCAGTTTAAATTTGGCCTTAATTTAAATAACAATGTGAAAAGCCACCGTTCTGAGGTCACCTGAGACTGGTGCTAAGATTGGCTGTAAAGATAACGGAAATACGTAGGCATCGCCAACGAGGAAAAGTCAGCTGTTTGGGAAGACACGTGTTTGCCCATGCCGGCGTGGCAACTTATCATAGGATCAGTATCAATAAGCCTCACACATGAGAGATAACGTACGAGACTACACGCAGCAAAAACAACAAAAGATTATGAGCTTTCAATAATTCACAGACTTAAGATTTAATCTTGAGACTGATTGTCGTCTTCGGTTGTATCAAATGGCTTCGAGTCGAGGCAGTCCAGGATTTAGCAAAGAACCAAACACAGGCAGTGTCGCAATAATAATATGTTGGAATCAAGGGCGGATCCAGGGTTTCAGGGCTCATGAACCCCCCCCCAAATATTTTTGCTTTTAAATTTATTTTAATTAATGGGGTGCCGTGATTATTTATATCTAGGCCAATCACGTGACTCAAGTTTATATACACTTATTTTCTTTTTGAATAATAAATCCTAACATAGCAAGAAATTCGTACTGAACTAACTCTTTTAACTAGCGCAAACATGGCGGAGAACATATGATGTCTTCATTCGATTAGTCCGTTTTAGTATTATAATTATTCCAAAAAAATAAAGATAACTATTATAAATATCTATAATTTGAAATATCTCTTATAAATGAACTTAAGAAGTATCTAAAGAAATTTATCTTTAAGCAGTTGGAAAAAAAAAAAAAAACTTTGCCGAGAAGCGCACAGAAGGCATATAAAGATATTACTATACATATATACATGTAGTGTAGTGGTTCGCATAGAAACTTACTATACTAAAGGACACGGGTTCGCGTCCCAACGTGGCCCTAAGATTTTTAATGGGAGTAAAAAATCCTTGTCTGTGCCGTCCCTCGGATAGGACGTAAAATGGAGGTCCCGAGCCTGTACGATATCCGGTACTCGTTTAAAGATCACTATCCTAATTATACCTGGATAAGCAAAATTTAGTACTCCCACTGTAGCATCGTCCGATTAGCCTTAATGGCGGAAAGTGACGTTAAAACAAAGTTACTTAGATACGAGATAGAATTGCTGTCGTTTTTCGTTGAAATCGGGTCAGCATAAAATTCAACGGATTAACCGAAAAACAGTTTAAAAGAAAAATGAGAAACTGAGGATAGATTTTTAAATGATCATTCTCTTATTTTTTCAAACATTCTTAATTAGTCTTAGTTGATATCGGGCTAAATTAAAAGATGTATATATGTATATATTTATCTATTTAGACATACAAATATTTATGTTAAATTCAATTATTTTTTTTTTAAAGCCCATGATTTAGCTTTCTTTTTGAGCAAGGAGTCTAAATGCAATTCAAGGCGTAATAAATTAGTGAAAAGTGAATTTCCTTGACGGCTTTGAGATTTGAGTAGATCGGAAAGTGTTGAAACCTGAATTCCTACATTAATTTTAATGCAGCATCTTTTTTGGTCATTTTTGGTAACTTACCATACTGAGTTCTCCCTTGCGTATTACCGATCTATCCTATCCTATCATTTACAGCAGGACATGACGAACTAGACACAAAAAAACAAAAACAAATGTTCACTGTTCACAAAGATAAACGACACTAACTCATATAAAGTGAAAAATAAACAAATCCCTTTCCCCAGCAATTGAATCAAATTCCACGGATGTCATGTTCAAAAATTGAAAAACCGAATGAGATTGCTTACTAATTGATTCATAGAATACGATAGTATCGTATAAATAGGATTATTTTTCTTTTCATTCATCGACGCATTTTGTAAAAAAAAAAAAAAAAAAAAAAAAAAAAAAAAAAAAAAAAAAAAAAAAAAAATGCTTGAAATGAACGGATTAACCAGAAGGCAACAACGAATCAACCCATAAGCAATATATTGTGAAGGACCATTTGGTTCCGTCCAATTTATTTTCACCGGGATATCCGAAAAACGGATTAAGCACTGTATAACAGAGGCCGTGGTGTAGATCACGGTACTCTCAACTACCACCGGAAGGACCTGCATTCCAAACTGTTTGATCATGTTGGTAGCAAAGCTCTCGCCATGTTGGTCCAGCGAATAGTTCTTTTTGGATTGTAGCATTGGCCTAGTTTGGGTCCTCTATCTAAATAATTATTTTATTCTGTAAGCAAACAACAGTAAATAAAAAATCCAAAATAAAATGACGTCCTAGATGATGAGGAAATCACATGACACTATCACAACTAATCATCGCGAGTTCAAAGTAACATCATTTTCCTCCTTTCCATGAAGTTATATCATTATCGTTATCTTGAGGTAAATACAGTAGTGGATTCAGGGAGCACAACCCCCCCCCCCCCCCGAGAGGTTAGGACACTAACAAAGTGTTTAATTTCTATATAAAATGCACTATTCATATTTCGAAGTCCACGAATTGAACTTGGATTGTATATTAACTTTCAATAGTAATTTACAACGTCACTGTACCAATACGTATTTTATATTATAAATACAATTGTCGGCCATAGCTTACAATTAAATTTGGGATATGCTAAAATTTCATAGATTGCTATAGTACAAAAATTCCTCGCAGGCTACTTTTTAAAAATCGAAAATGTCATTTTATATTTTCATTTTGCGAATAAATAGGAAAGGGACATCATTGAAACCACTTTGCTTCGTTGTTACGAGTGTAGGCAACGTCTGGTGTCTTTATGAAAAATTTCAAAGCAATATTTCTAAAAATAAGGACACAGGGATGAGAGAAATAAGAATTTCCATTACAATTTTTAAGTAAAAAAATGGCCAAAAATAATTTATTGCGATTGTAGAAATATCTTTTGTGTTTTGTTTTTAGGATAGGCTGTTGGAGAATCAAATTTTGCACATTATGCAATTTAAAAAAATAAATTTAAGTTTTTCAGAATTTGAACGTGAAAATCGGGTAGATTTGAAGATTTGGCAACAGCGCACGATATCTACTGCAATGTCGACGTGGAATGCACTATAGGAACTTCATTATTCATAAAATGCAAAAAAAAAATAAAAAATGCCCCCATCTGAAAATTTCTGATCCGCTACTGGGTATATGACAGTAGAATATTACAAGCTTTTGATAATAAAACATTAATGAGGGGGGGGCGGTCCGTCCCACTTCCCACATCAGGGAATTCATTTCCCCCCCCCCCCCTAAGGTGGACACCAAAAGTCGGGCATAGATTCCCAGTATATTTTTATCGTGAAAAATTTCGACTTCCGGATTTCCGGAAATGCCTAAAAATAAGAAACGGCTAAATACGAAAAAAAAATCGAGACATCATATACAGGAGAAAAAAAGAAAAATATTCCGACAACTCATAAAAATTTTGAGCCCACGCGCATGCGCAGTACGCCTTTAATGACAGACCATTTTCCATAATTAAAGACATTCTGTTCATTGGAAAGAGTCGTCAACGAGTTTTAAAACATATATATTTAATGAAAATAATTAGTTTCAATGGTAAGCAAATGAACTTTCAAAGGACTAAATAGAGAATTATAAAATCAGACGCGGTTAAGTATTATTTAACAATATAATTTTTTAGTGTACTGTCGACAGCTAATACAAACAAAAATAAGGAAATGAATTTGGGGAAAATTTGTGAATTTGAGGAATGGCGTTTACATATTTATAAAAACACGTAAATTTCTGCCAATCTATGTTGGTGAATGAATGTTGTGTGATGCGCGCATCGCATCCTATTTATATATGTACTTTACTGAACCCCCCTGAAGTATATGGACCCCTTAGAATCATTTGGACAGTACCACATATATATTACTAAGAATTGGTTTAGTATAAATATTTACTAAGATAGTAAGTTACTGACTTACTTAGTAATAAAGAGATAGTAAGTTACTAACTGTACGGCGACATTGAGCGAGGACGTCCAGATACGGAGAGACGCGGACTTGCGAAATATTGCGAGATTGCGAACTACGTCCGGTTCGAGAGCTGCTGCTACCTTGACCGTCAAAGAGGCTCATGAATTATTTATATCGATTCTATTAGTGCCCCGCGGTGTCCGCCCCGATAACAATCGATATCTCTCGCCCCGGATCGAGCCTTCCTCGAGTCGATATGGGCTCTTTAAAATTAGCCCACGCCTCTTAAATACAGTCTTTATACACGTCTTTATCGAGTGCAATAAAGTCATTGATGGCCGCTAATCCAACACTTCGTCGGTTTACTTTGTTTTTAGTTCTTTATAAATTATACAGTTACATGTGGGAAGTACAGAAAAGGAAGAGAATATATTGAAAACTAGATTAAGACAATAAATCTTTTGCTCACGAAAAATTAGGAAGATTAGAAATTTTTCTACAACAAACTACAAACAAACAGAATTTGTTTTAATAAATCAGAATGTGGATCTCTGTAATCTACTTTTTTAAATAAAATCTCAAATTACGTATCTCTTTTTAACCTATCATGAGGATTTGAAATATTATTTCAAATATGATTTCGTGAATAATCTTGAAGGTTGTTTATGAATACACAGGAAAGGAATTAAAGAAATTCTAAAACCGAAAGAGGAAAGAAACTTTTTTTTTAAAAAAAGATTAAGAAGATTAGAAATTTTTCTGTAAACATGCGTGCCAGAAATTTTTTTTTTAATAAATCGCAATTTAATATCTACTTGGTTAACTGATAAACTATATCAGATTAGGTATCTCTTTATATCCTGTAATCTCCTTAGATATATTGTAATTGTCCAAATATGATTTCATGAAAAATCTTTAAGTAGATGTATGTATGAAATACTAATATTTAATAACCTAGTACAAACATCCTTTTATGGGGTCACATGTGGTTTAGTGGTTAGCATAACAACCTACAATACTGAATGTCGCGTGTTCGCGTCCCGAGGTGGCCCTAGGATTTTTTAAATGGAATAAAAAATCGTTGGCTATGCGGCCCCTCGGATAGGACGTAAAATGGAGATCCCGAGCCTATATGATGTCAGGTACTCGTTAAAGTTCGCTATCCTAATTATACCAGGATATGCAAATTTTATGACTCACACTGCAGCATCGTCCGATTAGCCTTAGTGGCAGAAATGGACTTTAAGCAAATAACAAAAACCTCTTATTATAAAATTCATTCTTATTTAACTGTGCAGTAAGAAAAATACTTTATTTTTAAAATGCAGTATGTTAATTTGTTATTAAAAAAATTACACCCCATTTTCATTAGGATTAGAACCAAGTAGTATAAAAAAATGACCTGATGACAAATCATAATTGATATTTATAATTGCATTATGATTTTAAATTAATTATATAGAGACTTATATGATATAATATACCATATAATTCTAATTCATATTTGTTTCACGTTACAATGAAAAGAGTTCGATACTTTTTGTTGGAACAGTTACATGACTGTTTAAGTACATGTTCTAGATCGCCCTTCTAGAATGTTCGATTTTGGACTATAAGGAGCAATGGACTATGGCCTTAGACTCGTCCTGTACTTCGAGTATTTCCCTATGGCTATGGACACTCTTTTGTGTCCAAGTGTGTAAATAAATAAAATAATATAATACACTTAAATAAATTAAATTAACAAGTATAAACTTATTTACTAAACATCTGGTGCGTGCGCGCAACACACAACTTTCACTTACCAACTTACTTTGATTAGAAATTGATGTATTTTGTTAATTGCCACTTCTCATGTTAATTCCCATGTTTTATGAGTTGACGGAATATTTTTCTTTTTTTCTCCTTTATATGTTTACTTGGTTTTTTTCATATTTAATACTTCGCCATTTTTTATTTTTAGGCGTCACGAGAGACAGTTAATTTCTCCGTATAAACAAAAACAAAGATGCTTTATAGGAAAACAAAAAAGGCCCCTACCACATTTAAGCTCCCACAGAAAATTTTAATAATGATAAAGTTTACCCGATATTAAAGAACTCCTAATTTTCACTAAACATGACGAATTTGATCAAAATCATTAAAGCCGTTTTAGAGATAATCGGAAAAAAGGTAAAAATTGGAAAACAAGTTTTTAAATAAAGTGCCCCCTCCGTTTGACCGATTTGGATGAAATGTTAGCTGTCACATCGCGGGGATATACGTGCACTAAATACCCTATTTCAGGTTCACGCAGTTTATAGTTTTTGAGCTAGTCTGTTTACACAGTCTTGGTCTAGCGCTGAGAAGACATTCAGCGGCAAGCAGTCCGGATAATTAGGGATTCGGATGATCGGGGTTCTACTGCATATATTATAGATTTAAGGATCTCTACTTTGAGGTGCTTGATAGATTAAGAGCACAAATTTTATATTATTAACACGCATTATATGGTTGAGTGAGTAATAATAAATGTATACTAGGTTATTTATTTTTTTTACTTTCACTTACCTATATATGAAATATATAGTAAGTGGAAGTATTGCGATCGTGAAAAAATTCGACTTCCGGTTTTCAACGGAAATACACGTTTTGGGGTCCCTTGAGTCGAAATGACCAAGTCCCGCGAAATGGTCTGTGTGTGTGTGTGTGTGTGTGTATGTGAACAGACTAGCTCAAAAACTATAAACCGTGCGATCCTGAAATTGGGTATTTAGTGTAGGTATATGCCCGCGATGTGAAAGCATAAATTTCTTCAAAATTACTTAAAGGGAGGGGGTACTTTACTTAATAACTACTTAATAAATTTTGTAACATTTTTACGTGTTTTTTTTATTTACTCTAAATCGGCTTTAACAATTTTGATCAAACTGGGTATTTGATGTATTTATATGCCCGAGATATGACTGTCAAAATTTCATCAAAATTGATTAACCGGAGGGGGGACTTTACTTAATAAATTTTGTAACATTTTCACGCGTTTTTTTGATTATCTCAAAAACGGCTCTAACGATTTTGATTAAACTTAGTATTTGATCTATTTATATGCCCGAGATATGTCTGTAAAAATTTCATCAAAATTGATCAACCGCAGGGGGCACTTTACTTAATAAGTTTTGTATCATTTTTACGTGCTTTTTTTATTTACTCAAAAACGGCTTTCACGATTGTGACCAAACTGGGTATTTGATGTATGTATATGCCAAATATGTGATAGCCAACATTTCATCAAAATTGATCAACCGAAGGGGGGACTTTACTTAATAAATTTTGTATCATTTTCACGGGGTTTTTTATTTACTCAAAAACGGCTTTAACGATTAATAAAAATAAGATATGAATGTAGAAAAATGTAAGTTGGTAAGTGAAAGTTGTGTGTTGTGCGCACGCACCAGATTTTTCTTTCAATAAATTAAAATAAAAAAAGGTTTTTAAAAAAAGAAGAAATAGTTAATCGTAAGTAAAATTGTTTTTTAAGACAGCAGTTAAACAAGACCTCTGCTATTTCGAGAACTTTAATGAGACTGTTAAAACAGTAGCTACCCGTCCTGAGATGGTGCGTGCGTTAGCATAGCTACTCCCTCCTTAACTGATTCGCTTCTTCATTGTTATACCATTTTAAAATATTGAATTTGTAGTTTGCTTATTAGTTGAGGTATCGGGTATTTTACAGGTAATGAGACGACAGAGATCTCTATGGATGGAATGGAGAAACTACCACATTTAAAGCTAGAACTAAAATTAAAGTCGTCCTAAAAAGTTATCTGTATTTATTAACATTACAAAAAAGGCGAAAATGATAAAGAAAGTAGGCTGTAGGAGTTTTAAAAAGTAGAAGGAAATATATTTTTAAACATTAAATACAATAATTATGTTCGATAATAATAATAATAATAATCATGAAGGCTTAACGGAACCGAAAGTTAGATGCCGACACATCAACTCGTCCACAGCACACCTCTATCCACCCTCTGTCCAAACTCAACTTCGACAGATCTGCCTTCACCCAATCCTCCCACCTACGTCTCGGCCTACCCCTCGGACGTTTCCTAGGCCTGTATTTCGTGTATTAACGTTTAATGCGAACATTTGTTTTAAATTATGGCCATGAATTCAAGATTATTTCTATTTTATTTTATATATATTTTTTGCGTCGTTTGCGCCTGCGCTAGAGAGCATCGAGCTAATTTGTTGAATGCAATTGTCATAGATTTTCTTGATTTAGGTAATGTGCACCAGTCCCTATAATAATCCCTCGGCCATTGTCTATTCAATCTTCGTTGGACGGGTAACTAGGAGGAAGAAAGAAAAGAAACAAGTGGGTTTGGATGGTTATGAGTTGAATAGTGAAATGTAGTGTATTTTTCATCAATGTAAGATTTTACTGTTGGAATGTCCATGTCTTAGTGTATTGTGTTGTTAGAAAAGTACCCTTTGATTTAGAAATTTTGACTGTGTTGTTTGAATTTTGTTTAAGTGTACCTGTTTAGCGGCACCCCAAAGTTCTGCTGCATAGATCCAAATGGGTTTTAGTATCGTGTTGTATAGTAGTCTTTTGTTTCGTAAATTAAGTGATGATGTGTAGTCTAGGAGGTCTGGTCAGTTCTTGTCTTTTTAGTTTTGTATGTATGTTGCAAGTGAGTCTTTCGTCCAAGTATAGCATAGGTAACGTATATAGTTTTTAGATGGCACCGTTTTATTAAAATAATAATTTATATTTATTGAAATTTTTGAGCTTTAGACATTGTGATTCTTTGTTGGTTGACAATGTCGGAATAGCAAGCAATAATAATATATAAAATTAATTTCCATTTCAATACTTAAAATTAAAATGACAAGATATTTACACGAAGTGCCTTATAATTATAAGTATTAACAATTGTTGGTAAGAAAAAGAACTGTGCAACTCCTGGTGGCTCAGGTAGCAGGAGCACTATACTAGGTATAAGAAAATCTTCTTATAAAAAATATTGAAAATATATATATAACAAATGTATTTTTAAAAAAATGGTGATAATAATTTGAGATAGGAAAGACATACTACGCGGGTTTAGAGGGATCTTAAAATTAGTGATGACTCATTGGATGCAGTGGCTGCCTCTAGCAAACTGTGATAAGGCAGCACTTCACCATTGATAAGGAACAATAAAGTGTTTTGGACTCTTTCTAAAGTGTTTTTGACTACAACGCCTCTAATGGGTTTTTTGGCAAAATTAAGCAAAAGTAGTATACAACAATTACTACAATAACATACACAGCTATTGCATTAGGGCACATGTCATTTACAATAGCAGATTACTAAGCACATACAATGTCTTCTGGAAAATCATAAATTGATATCTTTAAATTTATGTGTGTAAATAAAGGTAAAATCGGAAATTACTGGACATAGGATGGTTCGGGATAAAATCAGAAATTACTTTTATAATCCACCAATATTTATAAAATTTGGCTCGTTGTGTGTAGTTTTGTCCAACTTATAAGATAGGGTAGTTTTTTTATCTCGATTATTTACTTCAATTTTTTATAGCAAATTAAATTTTTGTTGTACTACAATTATGTGTTACTTTTTATGAGTTCTCTAAATTTCTAACATATGGTGGTGTAAGTGTATGTGAAAAAATCGACACAAAATTTCATTTTCATTCGATATTTAGTTTAGGTAAATTTCGAAAGGCAAACAACTATCTTTGTATTTGCGGTGACTACAAGGTAGCATCAATAAACGACCCGAATCGGTTCATTATTATTTTTGGAAGTTTTCAAGTATTCGACCTCAAAATATACAAAAAATAAATAGAAAACAAAAGATATAACGGCAACAATGAATAGTCGTGTTTGAATTATTAGACTATGACTTACCAGTCTTGAGAAAATAAGTTTTCCGTAACAGCTTAAAAACTCAAAAATGGCTGCAATTTTTAAAAGTTTGACCCTAAACTTTTTTTAAAACTTGCTTTGAACTACTTATTCCATACGTAATTGGTGGCGAAAATATAAAAAAAATCTAAAATGGTGGAGCGACCAAATTATTTTTTTCTGGATGGATTGACCCTACTTACAAAATCAAATTATCTTGCATGTGATGAAAATTACTAAAACTTATAAGAACACATATCTCATAGAAACAGTTTGTTTTAAATAAATTTGTAAATGTTTAAAAACAAATATTAAGGAGTTAACAAAGGCTCAGTTTATTGCAAAAGACCATTCCAAGAATACACAAAACTACTACTGCAGACAATAATTAATGTCAAGAAGAATATCGTTTTGTAGTACTTAAACTTTAAAAAAATAAACCAATTAACTTTAAACAAATAAAATTTTAAATTATATTGCAATGAAAATAACTGGTACTGAAAGACGGGTACCGTGAGAGTTAATTAAACACGACCCTTATCGTTCTTTTTTTTTTTTTTTATATTGATAAAAAAAAAAAAGTAATATAGCAAGACTGCATAATATTATGTATCAGTGTAAGATTTTAAATTTATGGCAGAAAAAAAAAGTACGAGGAAAAATGAAATATACATTAATGCAAAGGATTTTTTTTATTATATTTTAACTGATGAATAATTAATGGTCACTACCGGTTTCAATTTAATATAATTGAAAAAAAAATACTAAGGTTAATTCACAGAGCAAATTTAATAATAAATATCACATATTTGTTTTAAAATATATATTTTATAATTAGGGGTTGATACAATTTTCACCGCTTATTTACTTTTCAATATTTACACCTGTTCTATAAAAGATTATTATATAATTAATTAAATTATTAATTCTGAATTGCATGTAATATTTAAAACGAAAATTGAAGGTTGGAAACGAAATTCATAAAAGTCTTCAAATATGCAGATGCAAATATTTCAACCCTATCCCCACTTATCTTGACGTATGTTGATATTCACTCATATCAAATCCTAAGGTGTTTTAAATACTATTCCTAGCTCAAAAAAAAAAGAGAAAAAAAAAGAACTTAGCTCCGAATCAGGCCATTTCCAAAATAGATAATTTTCATGTTTTTTTTTTTAAATATAGGTACTATTTTATTTTATTTCACACGGTTTTAACATTTGTTGGCCTTAAAAGTTTTTTTTTTGTTCGTCCCCTTCCTCGCTTTTTTGGCTATACGAGCTTTCCGGGCCAGGGGAAAGGGGGTATTGAATTGATGCGAAGTATTATAAAATTTCTGACTTTCAAGTTTTAATAAAATAAGACTGATTTTTTACGAAATATTTTTTTTTTTATTTTATCTTACAAGGGCATTCAGCCTATTTTGTAGACAACATTTTATGGTCATATGTATTGTTATCTTGATTATGGTGTAAATGTCGACACCTTAAATAAAGGATTACAAAAATACTTTACTAAAATTATTATATTTTTGTTTCTTAAAATTGGTTTTATTTTAACCTTATCACAATAAAAAATCTAAAATAATAAGGAGGATGTAAGGAGAATTCGACGAATACATTCTTTCATAGATTTATGTTGTTCAGTTTATTATCTTAAAGTAGCGGATTGTGGTTATTCACACTGTAACGCTATCTTCATTTCGTTTATTTCATTATTAAAATGTCATTTAATGAAGAGAATTTCCACAAGATTATGACTGTCGGCAGAATAATCGGAAAACTGTTCAAGAAAAAAAAAGATATTTTTTAAATCTAGAACTTTTCCTAATTTTACCGTGTTTTTTAGGCCCTCTTTCCACGAACCTATTCTGATTTAGGAAAGTTTCCACAGAATTTTATGGACTTTCAATCATTACAACAAAATTTAAATAACACAACTATTTCACTGAAGTAGGTACATTTAAAGATTTATGACTCAATATTCATAGGCACTTAATGTAATTTTTGTAAACAAATCAGAAATAATTCACAAATAGTAAAATTTTAATGAAGTATGATACAGTTTACGCATTGTTAAATGAGCACGAAAATGCCCATTTTCGAAAATTCGTAGCTACCAAAGTACTCAAATATACAGGTTAAAATTTCATAAACTTGGTTTATGTTGCATGTAAGCATAACATGTAAAAAAATGAAATTTTTATTAACTAGCCCACCAGAGATATGAGAGCCAAAAGTTAACAAAAAAATTAAAAATTGTGAACTTTAAAAATTCATAAAAAAATTAGGTAAAGAATATACGGGTTAAGAGTACTTTTAATGAAAGCTACTTATTTAGGTTTATTATCATGCCCTTATAACCAAAACTTACCCTCAAAAACGGTGTTTTGAGAATTTAAAGCAATTGTTTTCAATAGCACTTTTCAAGTATTGGATTTCAAAATATTCAAATAATAAAGAGAACACGAAGTATAGAACAGACTTTAAAGAAAACAATCGTGTTTGAATTATTAGTCTATGACTTACGAGTCTTGAGAAAATGAGTTTTCTGTGAGAGCTTAAAAACTCACAAAATCGGCCTGAAAGGTGAAACAAAAATGGCTCCATTTTGAAACGGTTGATCCTAAAAATTTTTTAAAAAATTGATTTGAACTACTTATTCCATACGTAATTGGTGGTAAAATTATAATTTTTTTCTAAAATGATCGAGCAACCACTTTGGACCACTTGATATGGAATGACCCTAAACAATTAAAAACAACGTTCATTTGAATAGAGTTTACTAAAAAAAAAAAAAAAAAAAAAAAAAATATATATATATATATATATATATATATATATATATATATATATAACTCAATATTCTAAAAGGAACTTTGTTTTATTTTTATTTTGGAAAAAAAAGAATTAAATATAATTGAAGTAATTTTTCAATCGAAATATATAAGATATCTCCATAAAAAATAAATTAAATAAATAATTCTAAAAAACAAAACAAAAAAAAAAAAAGCAGTTAAAGATATTTTAAGCAGAGTAAACTAAGCACGCATGGACAGTTCAATTTGAACAGTTGATATACGAGCGAGCCTGAGTTGTCACTTGGCGGCAACGAACCAGTGCGGGCTGGGAGGGACACAAGGGATACATCGCTATATATATTACATATAACATAATATATCAAATGATAAACAAGTTATGCAAATAAATAAATCAACCGGTTACATTAAAGCCGCGAGACTAAACGGTGTGATCAGAACAGCGGGTCCAATCGATTAAACAAACTACAACTGGATCTCTGGAACGTGATAAGTATCTGCTTCTCGTTAATAAGGCGTTAATACAAATATCAACGATTGAAATTGGAAAAAAATTATTTGTTTTAAATTTTATTATAATCAAGGAAAGAATTTTTTAAACATCAGATTCAATACAATTAAGTGACATTAAAAGGCGCGAAGTAATATAATTTTACAAATGTTGGAACATAAATTTAAATAATTTAAAGTAATGATGAATCGATTAGCTATTACGAAATACAGCGTACGGTTACCTCATACCAAAAAAAAAGGAGAAAAATGCTTAAGTTGAAGGCCACGGGTATATTTAATTAGCGGTGTTTTAAAAGTTGGGTTTAAAATAATTTCTGAAGGATGCAGTTTCCTAAAAATGTTTTGATGGTTAATTTCACAGATATAACTAAGCAAAGAAAAATCTGAAAATTTTAAGAAAAATATAAAGTTTACATAGGAATAATAAATAGCAGAGAATATTAAAAAAAAAACAAAAAAAAAACTTGAAGCATGAAGTAAAATATTACTGTTTTCTATATACAACTAGGAAAATTTTACAACTTAATACAGTTTTCTAATTATAGGCTAAAATTAAGATCTTGGTTCAATCATTTTTAAACATTATTAATTGAATTAATCTTAAGCACTGAAGAATTATAAATAATTGCAAAAATAATTAAGATGATTCAGATTGTAAACATTACAAATGGGTAATTAAATGTGTAGGTCGTAGTGCCAATTATATCATCTATGGACGAACTATCAAATCAGGTATTAAAAGACGCCTTCAAATTTGAATTTTTTTTTAATTTGAAACTATGAGAATTCAAATTATCAGGTTGTCTGTTTTTATAAATATTTATAAAAAAGAAATTAAATTATAACCTATTTATTAACGATAGTATATGATACAATTTATGGATTTACTTTTTAAAACTGGATACGATAGAGCTAATAACTTTTAAATAAAAAAAAAATTACAGGAGAATAGAATCTTAAATAATTTCGGAAAACAGTATAGACAAATCAGTAGTTAAAACTGATTTTTTCATAGTTGAAATAAATCAGGCTTCATTTCAAATTTAGTTATGATAATTTTTGTTAAATCTATTGAAATTCGCCGATGAGCAATTATTCCACTCTAATACCTCATTACTGATAACATTATTCAGTTCGTTTAATGTACGTAATCAGTAGCCACTATTTTTAAGTTTTTAAGGAATACCCACCCATAATTGAACACTTCATAGAGTGTTCAAATGTTCAAAATATGACAAGATCAGATTGGAATTAAATTTCAATCTTAATGCTGAAGAGGTAATCATATATTTAAAAGAATTGGAAAAGATAAGGTAGCAAAATTAAGTGAGGTATTGGATAAAATAAAAGGAAATCTATAAATGAAGAAATAAATAAAGATTATAACTAAATTCAACTATAGGTGACATCTGGTTGTATAGGATTTGAAAAGAAATCTTAAAGAAAAAAAAAAAAAATTTACCGCTCAAATTTTAACACCATCATTCTCCGAAAGATTATGGAAATTTCATTTAACCACTTATTCAATGTCGTGACGTACGCATGTATGAATGATTAATTTCACTGATAAGGATGGAAATTTAACAAAGAAATGAAAAATCTAGAAAAATGCCCAACTTGAATCTGATCAAACGTGAAAATTATTTAATGACGCCGTAAAATTTCATATGATTGCCCGATATAAATTGCGATCTATTATATATAAATCGATACAACCGTATCTAAATTGCGATTTAATTATTTATTCGCCCATTAAATATTTTTCTAAGCCGTGATCTGAGTATATTATTTCGAACTTTATTACAACTCATTAATGGTGGGTATAAACGATTTGATCGCCTGGCCTAATTTATTAAAACCATGTTTCATAAATTAAAACATGTTTGCTAATAGATTTAAATATTTCAGCTACATATTTTAAAGAATTCAGTTTGTTAATAATTTATTGATGATTATTATTGTCATGATACAATAAAAAGATAAAAGCAACTGGATAATGCCTAAGCCATGTACGAGAGAACGTAAATTTAAAAGGGTTCCATACAAAATCAACTAAAAATTAGACTGTGAATTTAAGTATCGATTCGGCTATATATAAATATAATTTTATAAAAAAAACAAAAAAAAAAAAACGGTATTTTATAGTTAGAACCTGGTTAGGATTTAATTTTAAATTTAAATTTAAAATATTTTAGGAAATTAATTTTCTGTACGTAATAAACAATACAGTCCCAAGGGTAGATGCGTATTTATATGATTTTTTGGCATTTATTCCCCTTTTTATGTTAGTGTATGTCAAAAATATAAGATTTATATATGTTGAAAAACAATAATTTAGTGTGAATAGTTTACAATTTCCCGTTCCGAAGTGTATGCATATTTGAAGTTTTCAAATTCATAGAGAATATACTTTGATTTAAACTATAAAAAATAATTTAGAACTTATCGATTTATAAAAAAACAGTAATGAAAAAGAATATCTCAGAATAATATACTTCAAAATATGTTAAAATTAACGAAAAGTAAACTCATCTCTAGGAAAATGCGGTTTAAGTTTGAGAACATAAAGTTATTTAATAGTAGATGGATTATTATAATTAGAAGATGAAAATTACTGGGAAACATATAACCTATAAATGGAGAAATGTACCTATGTATGAAACGATTAAATAGAAAAACTGATAATCAAATAAGGAACGGTGAAGTTCTTAATTTTTTATCTATTTTGTGGTTAAAACTAGAAAGAAATAGTATGGGAGGTTAAGCATTGGTAGGGTTATGAATGAGTGCAATCATATGAGTCTGTAAGTTGACAGAATGACTTACTGCAATTTAAAATGTTTTTTAGGAAACTATTTTAATAATTTGTAATAGTATGGCACAAATATTCAAATACAATAGTTAACTAAAATAAACATACGCAATAAAAACGTAGGAATTTTTCAATGAGAAAATTATTTACAGTGCTTTTCTGAAAAATTTTAAATTTGGGGTTAGTCAATCAGTTGAATGAAAAACTCATATTAAATGCTGTGTTTTATCGAGTAGGATAGTTTTTTCATAAGTTAAACTCTTTAAATATTTGGAAAGTACAAGACCGTGTAACACCTCTGAGACCAGTGTACTTTTAAAAGGATTAAATAAAAATGTTTAGAATTAATATATTATATGGGGGATAAGGTCCAGTTTTAAATTAAAAAAAAAATACTCAATTATTTTCCCTTTAGTTGAAACTTTAAAAAAATTGACCGTGAAGTTAAATCGATGGGGTTATGAGTAAATGCGATTTCATTAGATACTGTGTTTTAAAGAGTTGCATAGTTTTTATTACGAAATGAAATTGTTTAAATATTTTAAAGAAGGACCGTGTTAAGCCTCTGAGACCAATATATGTTTAAAGGATTAAATAAAAATGTTTATAAGAAAAATATTATATAAGGTATACGGTCGTTTTAAATTTTTAAAAAAATATATAGTTCTTTTGATGAAACTGAAAAATTAGATTGTGAAGTTAAATCGATGGGATTATGAATTAATGCGATTTCATTAGAGAACTAAATTGTTTAAGTATTTTAATGGTAGACCGTAATGATCCTCTGATACCAATGTATGTTTAAAGGATTAAATAAAAATGTTTAGGAGCAGTAAATTGTATAGGGGATACAGACGAGTTATTAACTTTTTTTAAGTTTTTTTTTTTTTTAGTTGAAACTATGAAAAATAAAACTTTGAAGTTAAGTATCGATGAGGTTATGAACAAAAGCGATTATATTAGATATTGTGATTTATAGATTTGAATCGTATTAAACCTCTGAGACCAATGTATGTTTAAAGGATTAAACACAAATTTTCAGAAGCAATAACAGTTTTTAAAGTTTTTTTTTTTTTTTGGTTAATACCATGAAAAATTAGACTGTGGTGTTGAGTATTGATGAGGTTATGAACCAACGGGATCATATTAAAATTATGTTTTATAGATTTGGATAGTTTTTATTGTGAATAAATTTTTGTTAAAAGTTAGATCGTATTAAACCTCTTAGACCAATATAAGTTGAAAGGATTAAAGATTAAATAAGTATATTACATATAGAGGATACGGTAGAGGTTGTTTTTATTTTCTTTTAATATTTCTTTTTTCTTTTGTTTAAAAACATGAAGAGATAGACTGTTAGGTTAAGTTATGAATAAATGCGATTTTTTTAAATATTGTGTTTTATATAGTTGAATAGATTTTATTGAAAATACTAATTTTTTTTTAATATTTGGAAGTTAGAGCGGATTACAGAGCCGAGACACGCATAGCAGACACATGCTCCTATGCAGCGGAGCTAACTAGGTCAACCATTATCAGGAGGATGCACCACCCCCTAAGAGTATTGCGCCAGCCTGCACGCACGCACAGTACACGCACCGACACACACGCACACTATATCTTATATTTTACCTACTTTATATAAAGGGGATTAGAAGCACTTAGAGTACTTACCTTTCAACGAGACGGGAATGGACCCCTTTGAGAGAGGAGATGGAGATATCTAGAGAGCGAGACGAGCAGAGAGAGCAGTATAGCAGTAGTCAGCAGGAGGCGAGGGCGAGAGGAAGCTGAGGGCACTGAGGCAGAGAGAGCGGGGAGCGAGCCATGTCCGGCGGCCCCGCCTGCAGCGCTCGTACTGCCGCCCCCCCACCGGGTCCACCCCCACCACCGGGTCCGCTCACCCCCCACCAAAGGGTCCACCCCCCCACCCCACCCCGCCGCCTCCTCGATCTTCGTCACCTATCGATGTATCGGCCCCTCTGCCCCTCGTCCTTCGTGTATCTCGACCTAAGCATAGGTCCCAGATTTCAGAGGGTGTTCGTCGGTGGAGAAAAAATATGCATATAAAGACAATTGGGTGGTTCTCATTTAATTTGACTTTTTTAGAGTTTAATTTTGGGTTTAACACATTCAACGCCAACCCCATATTCTCTGTTACCTTTCATTTTCGTTATTATTTTTTTAATGTTTCATATTACTGTTATAAAAATAAATTAAGAATTTGTAAGAATGATCTAGTAGATTTATAACCAAACAATTCTGAATGAATTTGAAGAAAAAAATCTGGTGCGTGCGCGCAACACACAACTTTCACTTACCAACTTACTTAGATTAGAAATTGACGTGTTTTGCTAATTATCATTTCCCAAACTCACAGATTTTTCTAAATTCATATCTTATTTTTGTTAATCGTTAAAGCCGTTTTTAAGTAAATAAAAAAACCCGTGAAAATGATACAAAATTTATTAAGTAAAGTCCCCCCTCCCGTAGATCAATTTTGATGAAATTTTTACAGTCATATCTCGGGCATATAAATACATCAAATACCAAGTTTGATCAAAATCGTTAAAACCGTTTTTGAGTAAATAAAAAAAACATGTGAAAATGGTACAAAATTTATTAAGTAAAGTCCCCCCTCCCGTAGATCAATTTTGATGAAATTTTTACAGTCACATCTTGGGCATATATATACATCAAATACCAAGTTTGATCAAAATCGTTAAAACCGTTTTTGAGTAAATAAAAAAAACATGTGAAAATGGTACAAAATTTATTAAGTAAAGTCCCCCCTCCCGTAGATCAATTTTGATGAAATTTTTACAGTCACATCTTGGGCATATATATACATCAAATACCAAGTTTGATCAAAATCGTTAAAACCGTTTTTGAGTAAATAAAAAAAACACGTGAAAATGATACAAAATTTATTAAGTAAAGTCCCCCCTCCCGTAGATCAATTTTGATGAAATTTTTACAGTCATATCTCGGGCATATAAATACATCAAATACCAAGTTTGATCAAAATCGTTAAAACCGTTTTTGAGTAAATAAAAAAAACATGTGAAAATGGTACAAAATTTATTAAGTAAAGTCCCCCCTCCCGTAGATCAATTTTGATGAAATTTTTACAGTCACATCTTGGGCATATAAATACATAAAATACCAAGTTTGATCAAAATCGTTAAAACCGTTTTTGAGTAAATAAAAAAAACATGTGAAAATGGTACAAAATTTATTAAGTAAAGTCCCCCCTCCTGTAGATCAAATTTGATGAAATTTTTACAGTCACATCTTGGGCATATAAATACATCAAATACCAAGTTTGATCAAAATCGTTAAAACAGTTTTTGAGTAAATAAAAAAAACACGTGAAAATGATACAAAAATTATTAAGTAAAGTCCCCCCTCCCGTAGATCAATTTTGATGAAATTTTTACAGTCACATCTTGGGCATATAAATACATCAAATACCAAGTTTGATCAAAATCGTTAAAACCGTTTTCGAGTAAATAAAAAAAACACGTGAAAATGATACAAAATTTATTAAGTAAAGTCCCCCCTCCGGTTAATCAATTTTGATGAAATTTTTACAGTCATATTTCGGGCATATAAATCGATCAAATACTTAGTTTAATCAAAATCGTTAGAGCCGTTTTTGAGAAAATCGAAAAAAACCTAAAAAGTTATTAAGTAAAGTACCCCCTCCCTTTAAGTAATTTTGATGAAATTTATGCTGTCACATCGCGGGCATATACCTACACTAAATACCCAATTTCATGATCGCACGGCTTATAGTTTTTGAGCTAGTCTGTTCACACACAGACACACAGACACACACACACACACACACACACACACACAGACCATTTCGCGGGACTTGGTTATTTCGACTCAGGGGGTCCCAAAACGTGTATTTCCGTTGAAAACCGGACCTCGAAATTTTTCACGATCGCAATACTTCCACTTACTATATATTTCATATATAGGTAAGTGAAAGTAAAAAGTGAAGAGTAGTTCCTTTGAAAGTGAAACTAATTGTGGGTATAGGAATTTTCAGTTAAAAAATCATCATCAAATTACTGCAATTCATTATTTTTTTTTCTTTATAAATTTTATTTTTAAAAAGAAGTAGATATAACAAAAAACAATAAATAATATTAACTAATGAGATTATTTACAAGATGTTATTTAATTACAAAATTGTAATCCTATACCTAATTATTTTAATACTAACTATAATTAACACTATTTACATTTGGTTTTTGACGTGAAATTCAAATAAATTAGTATATACAAAACGAAAAAAAAAAATATTCCGTTTGTGCTGCAACGGAGATGCTGCTTCAGCATCGACAAATCTCGTCGTTATTGTCCCTAAAAATTTTTATAGATAGGTTTTTATTATTTTACTCATCCACTGTAACTGGATAATGTAATATAATAATAAAATATAATATAAGTAGTGAGAATAATTTTAAAATTAGACAAAAATTGAGTGAAAACTTTAAAAATCCACAACTTTGGCTATAGAGCAGCTAGGAGGAAACCAAAAACGCCGAAACGACCGCCATGAACCAGTGCAGGTGGCTGCCTAACTAAATTCTAAACTGTCCTATCCGGCCATCGCTTTTAAGTGGATGGGATTGAAGATACCTGAGTACGTCCCTGAGACGTAGTTGGCCACCTGGGCTTGCCGAGTGGTACGTCCCTGGGACGTACTTGGCATTGAATGTGTTAAAAAAATTCAGCTTTGTGAATAAAATTTGATGTGAATATAATCAATAAGATGATCAAGAATATCAAGTTTGTCAGTTCGAACTCAAAAATGAGTTGACTGACGAGCTTTTCTGTATTTTTATTTATTTATTTTTTGTAATGTTTTTCCTTTATTTTTTTTTTATTCTCGCTCACTCTCGAAACTCCATATCAGAGTGTAATAACTCATTTTTAAGGCATCGAATCTTGTTTTCCTTTTGGTGTACAATAATCACTGGGATGGCTTCTAGTCAGTCCTACTGCTTTACTCGCCAAGGTCAGAAGTAGCCTATTCTTTTTGCTAGTTTACCTAAGAATAAGTCATTCTGTCAAGGCTTAGGCTTTTCTTCGGATATTTGCAGCTCATTGATCATCTCGTCAATCGAAGTATTTATGACTTTTCCGCTGAGTTTTTACTCAGTTTTTGAAATGAAGTTGGTGTCGACGATTCACCGATAATTAATTCGTTCACTTCTTTGCTGTCAAAGTTAAAGACCGAGCATTATTTTTACAAGCTTAGTAGATTGAATAGTTCTAATTTAACAATCTAACATTTTGTTTATTTTCCTTCTCTTGGATAACATATCTTTTTTTATAAAGAATATATTTCGCATTATATCCTACGTATATTTTTCTTTTCTCCTTTCTACAGCTTAAAATGGCTATACAAAAGAAATGAATCATATAGGCATTAAAACATAACAACACATCAAAACAATTATTTTTCTGTCACGAGTGTAACATTTTTATCGTAACACTCGTGAAATTTTCACAGAAAATCTCCATCCTTAGCTAAAATAAGAGTCGGACTTATATGAGATGATGAACTCGAATAAATGCCCCTAACCAACATTTTTTGCTAATCATGTTTTGGGTCTTTTTGCCTTTTGATATTATTAGTGATTTATCATACCGTTATTCAATAACATATATTTATGGTAATTTATATAAATTTATTTAAAAAAATATATACATGAAGGAGGTTACCTCCTAGATTTTAAGAAACGTTGAAGTTGTTTTTTAATAATGAATCTGATACAACTGAGTCGTGTCCTTAATTCAGAAGAAATGTCATTTAAAGATGGAGTCATTTCGAGCCAGCGTTAAAAGAAGAAATGTTGAACCAGAAGATCTCTTCTGGACTCAAACCTATGTCAGTTTGTTTACAGCAGAAGAAGATATAAGAACGAGATATTTCATTGTATTTAAATATATTTATTAAGCGTATTGGACCCCTAAATGAATCAACGAATTGGATTTTAAAATATCATTTTTGTTTACATGAGCTTGATAAATACTTAAATCATAATACGTTAAATAATTTAATCATCTGTTATTCGCTAGTATTAATTTAATATTAAGATAAATCGCTCTTTTAGAAACAAGTAACTGGTGTGGGTAAAGTAAAAAAGACCCCAGGATTTTTTTTTTCCAGTCGGCAATGCGTTTATCAATCTTTTAGATAGATTCGCAATTTTGCACGCCCACTTTAACCGACGCGCAGCAAATCAAATTTTTAAATATTTGAAAAATGATTTTTAGGATATTATATTGAAATATGTAAAACATATATGTGATGGAAATAAGACAACACTATAGTTGCAAAAACATATATGTTAATACCAGGCAAAATACATGTTATTGTACTTCTGGTGTTGTTTAGTGAGTGCGGTCAAATAAAACAACATCATATTTGCAATAAAATAAATTGTGCCTTCTATTAACATGCATATATTATTTCTCAATCCCAACAATTTCAATCACATAAGCTTCTACGCTTAACCATCTACCTCCTTTTTAAAAAATATATTTTTTCATTTTAAAGTTTTTAAGATTCCAATCACTCACTCTATTCAATGTATCCATAATAAATAAATAAAAAAAAAAGCGGTCACCTGCGGTGTAGTAGTTAGCATAGTAACTTACTATAATAAGCTTACGGGTTCGCGTCCCGAGGTGGCCCTAGGATTTTTTAATGGAAGTAAAAAATCCATGCCTCTGCCCTCCCTCGGACAGGACGTAAAATGGAGGTCCCGAGCCTGTACGAGGTGAGGTACTCGTTAAAGATCCCTATCCTAATTATACCTGGATAGGCAAAATTTAGGACTCCCACTGTAGCAACGTCCGATTAGCCATAGAGGCATAAAGAGACGTTAAAAAAACAAAAAAAAATAAAATTCAGGAGTGTGTATTTGAATTTTATAAGTATGAGGAAATTTGTTAATAATACATCGTATTTTTATTAAGCCCCTGCTTTAACTTTGCAGCAGATGGCTTTAGATAACTTAGTTTTTCTTTTTCTGTTTTCAAAACGATAAACGTACTTATTTCTATTTCTATCAAAGATTGATTTAGTATGCCGTTTATATAGCAACCCTATGCAGTAGGCGAGTATTACTTTGTTATTCAGTAAAGTTTTTCTCTCTCTCTGATTAATATTTAATAAAATACAAAATGACAAATCTTAAAAGAAAATAAATAAAAATAATGATTTAATGGAAGCGTGAACATTATTTAGAAAACTTCAGCTATGCATATATTGTAGCGTTTATCCTAATTTAGAAAATAGCCGCTGTTAAATGAGTACCAAGGATTTTTTTCGGATAGGTCGTAAAATAGTGGTCCCGAGCCAGTACGATGTCTGGTACTCAAAATTTCGGACTCCCACTGTAGCATCGTCCGATTAGCCTTAGTAACACAAAGGGACGTTAAATAAATAAATAGATAAAACACCAGGATTCTTTGTAGCTTAAACTGCAAAATTGAGTTGTTTTTTTTAAGGATACACATTTTTTTATTATATTGAATTTTGTTTACATTATTCCTGGAATTAATTCTTATAAATTTTACCCAATTTGCACGACTTGGGCTTTTAAATTAAAAGAAGAAAAAAAAAGGGCTTTATTGCTTGGGTGAGTTTACTGGATATTCTCTAATACGTCACGGACAATAAATTTGACTTTGTATTTAATTTTTTCTTTTATATAAGTTGTACAATAAGAACAAAAATTTAAAATCAACAATAAAAAAAATATAATGATAGACTAAATGCCAGTGAGATAGACAGAAGGCCTGAACTGGATCTATATGGTAGAGCAATGACCTACAGGGGTAGTCTTACCTACAGGCTACTCGATAGCTCTTTAAGGTAACATTCGCTTTGGTTTTTGGCAAAACGAAAAAAATATTGTTAATTATTACAATACTTAATAAATTATATTAAATAATCAACAATTATAACCGCCCTTATAAACATCGATTTCGCTTCCCTAGTATACCTTTACCTGTACCGCTACAACCCATAAAGGGTCTTGGGTTCAGTACTATGTACTATGTACTCTATACTACTTCCCTAGTATAGAAACATAAAAACCTATTTCTGGAGAATATTTTTAAATGATTTTGTTAGCAGATAGATTAACTATATAAAGAATATTAAAAAGCGTTTCCTTAAACCCTCCAATAAATTTTGAGATATTTCGAATAGGAAAATGGGCGCTTTATCTGTTAGCTACTACTTTATGAAATTTTGCGTAATTAGTATTAGATGAATAATATATATTTTATAAGACCGGAAAAATGGTGTCAGAAACATTAAAAAATAACAAAAAGCGGTTGCACAAGGAACATTTTTCAATAACCATGACGATGCAACTCCTACGGTAATGAATACGTTTAATATTTATTATTTGCTATTAATCCTGTTTAATATTTATATTTATAACACCTTTTCATTAAATTCACTAAACCTCGTGAGAAAGAAGGTCAGCAAAATTACACCGCAAATAAGGTTTTCGCAGATTCAGTGAAAACCTTGGCCCGAAAAAATTTGAATATTGTGTGGAAATTATTAGGAAACAAATACATCGACCTATTTACCATTAAAAAAGGAAAAAGCTTAAAAATAACACATTACCATTAACATTAAGATGTTTTAGCGAAGAAATGCATCATTATATACTTAGCATGTGAGTTTTATTCGATAGAAGCTCATCACTACTGACTACTCAATATGCTAATCTCGATTATAAATATTCCATTTCACTGATTTTATTTTCAATTTATTTTTCATGCATTGCATTTAATTTTAAGGTTAATGTGGGATTTTCAATATTATTTCATTTCCTGTTTTCTATAGAAGTTGCAAAAAGCAGTGGACAATCGTGGGAACATTAACAGATTAAAAGACTAAACATTTTATCCTTTTAATCTTTGACTTTTCATGAAATTTTTTATACGAGAGACAAAACCTTGTTATAAATTAGATATTTAAAAAAAATTTAATGAATAATAAATCTATATAAATAAAGATGAAATTCTGTTTGATTGTTCTTGATTGAAATCCATACCGTTTATCCTAAATTCTCCCAAGTTCGCTCAATGGTTCTTTCAATCCAGGTGCGAACACCTGTAAATATTAAAATTGCATAACTTCAGCCAGTCTCTGGGTATATTCTTTATTGTTACAAAAATCGTTATGATCTCGATTTGAGACGAGTCGAAATTTCCTGGGTGAAACCGGGATATACAGCTAGTAATAAATAAATAAGAATAGCTTAATAAATTAAAAGCAGAACACTAGGTAATGATTTCAATCAAAATTCACCATTCTTTTCTGGAAAAAACTAAATTCAACGTTCCCATTGCCAGAAATATATTATGTGGCCGTCTAAAAAAACAAAGTATGTAATTCTGATATGAAAACCTGAACCGCAATTCACCTCCTACTACCCAAAACAATGAGCAGCCTCATAACTGTTCAAGTGTTCTTAGCGCTATGAATTTTTTTTTTTTTTTTTTTTTTTTTTTTTTTTTTTTTTTTTTTTTTGTGAATTACAAGAGGATATGTGTGATTCTAAAATTATGGTGGTATTTGGCTCGTATTTTTTGGGAAATTTCAAAGTCATCTTTTCTTATGTTTCTAGTTGCAGATGGAATGGCCACTTGCTCCTTACCAATGATGTGAAGTGTGTACACGAACAAAGTAATGTTCTAGGGAAGGACAAGATATAACATATGGCATTATTATATTAATTTAAATATTTTAAAAAAGAATTCTTTAAAATTTAAAGTGGGCCGCTGCGTGGCCGAGGGGATAGCGCCTCCGACTCCCACGCTGGCGGTGCGGGTTCGAATCCCGCCCAAGCCCGCTCGATTCTGTTCGGTGACGGCCTCACTGAACAGACTCAGCGGCTTGCCATGGATTAGAAGAGGTTGGTTACCCGTAGATAACCCGTCCCGATTAGCCCTCGTGGCAAAATGCGAACGTAAAAAAAAAAATTTAAATTAGAGTCGTTTAGTCTGAAGTCAGTCCCTTTCTGAAATAGGTATAAGGAGTTCGATCCCTTCAAAATAGTTAAAGAACTAAAAGTTAGCTATTGAAACTTAAAAGTTTGGCGGTTTGGGAGGGGGGAGTTTTAAGATATGCACTGACAATGATTAGTAATCAATATAATCAGGTTACAAATTTAATCACAAGTCGCCCTGACCAACATTCTCACTCCCTAGCTAAAAACGAAATCAGTATCAGACTAGGGAGTAACAGGTCAGGGAGGGACAAATTGGCCATTTATAGTCAATTTTGGCAAAATTAGGACAAAAACTACTTAAAGTTAATCCTAAATATTATAGCATTGAGACCGTAGGGCTGTGAAGAGATCTAAAACTGGTCGAAAGGTCTATAAAACTGTAATAAAAAAGTATATATATTGTTTACTATCATACCCTTTGGAGTCCTGGATCAATTTTTTTTTGCATCCTGAAAGTTTGCCGATAAGATTGGTACCTGGTTTTTTAGAAATATTGTGATGGAAAAGGGATTACTTACTTTTAAAAGTACATGACTTCTGCTTTGTGACAGGCTAGGGAGTGACAAAAAGAGCAGTGTTGTTGATTTTAGTGAATATTATCCTGCCTTGAAAATAATATAGCAGTGTTCTTTACCAATGAGGTAATAAATAGTGAAATCTTCTTTAAAATTTTTAAATCGCACAGGCTCGGAAACTCCATTTTATCAGAGGGACGGTATAGCCAACGATTTTTACTTCCTTTAAAAAATCCTAGGGCCAGCGCGGTAAGCGAACCCAGTACCTTTAGTATTGTAGGTTGCTATGCTAACCAGTAAACCACAGGTGACCAGACGTGTTTTAATAAACGAGTAAACGCCATTTATCAACTTTAGAATAGCTTTTTCCGAAAATAGATAATCAGAAAATTTTGATAGTTCGAACATGCAATGCAATCTACCTGTTAGGGCTACCAAACACTATTGAATGTATATACGAGTATATCTTAAGAATGTCACGTGTGATAGCACAGTCTCCAAGGTACTTAATTTCGTACATAATGGAAGAATCACTCACACAAGTGATCAATTTCGCATTATCATAAAAATTAGAAGTCTAGACATTGGTAAAATTTCCCTACGGTGAAAGCTACAGCAGTACGCTTAGAGAGGGGATGAGAGACCGCCCTTTTTTGTAGAAGTATTCCAGACAAATGTGACACCTATCCGACACGGAGGCTGTATCGAACGGTCCTCCCCAGCGGATTGGAGGGGTGGTGACAGGAAAATCCTCGCGGAGGTGGCAGAAGAAGGAGGCGGCGGAAGAGGAAGTGACGCTAGAAGAAAACTTGCAAAAATATCTCCTCTCGTTATTGATAAACCACGCTGCCTCTACTTCCGGTCTAAGTGCTCTAATATTTAGGATTAACATTTATTGTACATGTTTATGTTTCCATTCTATGTTTAACCTCCGTAAAAGTATTATATAAAACAGCAATTAAAGCCCCTTTCAATTGGCGGAACCAGAGGGAGGGGGGGCTGCAGACACTCCTTCAGGAAAATATGTTTTCATTTACTGAAGGAATTTAATTATAAGTCAGAGGGTTCACCTGTGGTGTAGTGGTTAGCATAGCAACCTATTTTAGGATTTTTTTCGGATAGGGTGTAAAACGGAAGACCCCAGCCTGTAAGATGTCAGGTACTCGTCAAAGATCCCTATCCTACTTATACCTGGATAGACAAAAATTAGGACTCTCACTGTCGTAGTATCGTCCGATTAGCCAACACTAAAATTCAAATTTATTGTAGGCGGATTAAATTATTCTATTTAATTATTTAAGTTTAAAATTCAGTGAACAAAGAAGCTGATTTTGTTACCATATAAAAACGGGTATGTTCCAACAATCAGATCTCGACGAGTTTTCATGATTTAATGTTTGATTGTTTGGTAATCAAACAACAGCAAAGCGACAACTAAACAATTTAACTTAAAATCAAAAGAGTTGGTGCTTGTCAGATAGTCCAGTACTGATTGTTGGAGCAAACCTTTCAAAAAGTAGTTAGCTACCAATTTAGTTCACTGCTGTTTATTGTTATGAAATTTTAACCGAAACCGAATTTCGGCCATATACCTGGTTTCGGGCGGAAACCGAAACTGAAACTTTTTTAAGTTTGTATATATAATACATGTAAGTGTGTAATAAATCTAGTTTTGCAATAATATCGATGGAAGCTTATAAAATGACAGTAATTTAACTCAATTATTGGCTTTGTATAAAAAAACAGCGTGATGAATAGAGAGGTGGGCTCACTTTGTAAGGGGCAATATGGCTGCCCGATACCTATAACGTAGCTGGACGCATCTGTGGATTGATAACCATCGGTTCGCGGGTTCGCGTCCCGAGTTGGCCCAATGATTTTTTTAATGGGAGTAAAGAATTCTTGGCTATGCCGTTCCTCGGATAGGACGTGATATGGAGGACCCGAGCCTGTACGATGTCAGGTACTCGTTAAAGATCCCTATCATAATTATACCTGGATAGCCAAATTTTAGGACTTCCACTGTAGTATCGTCCGATTAGCCTTAGTGGCATTAAGAAACGTTAAACAAACAAATATTGTTGCTTACACGTGCTCAGATGTTGTTTAATGTTGTTTCGATTTATTATTTTGATATATTTTTAATATACTAAGTCACCACTACAACAGATCTTCTTGAACGATACTATATGAAATATACAATTTAATATAAAATATATGAAGAATAAAATCATCCAATTCTATGGCGACGAGTACTATCCAAGAGGCACTTCCACTTAGCCTGGATAACAATAACTGATTAGCGAAGAGGACAATAGAGCGATCCAGGAGGCAGGTGAGGCACGAACCGGATGTCTTTGTAAGGGTCGCCTCTGGAACATCGGGAAGTCGCGAATGGTCCAGATCGGTTCCGTCTTTGTTTCCCTTCCTCTGTCTTCCTGGTCCAGGTGTTCCTGCCATCCTGTGAGACGTCTTTATCAACAAGTCGCTTTGATGGAGAGCCGCCTCTGCCAGGCTTACTTAGCTGAACAGTCGGACTTTAGTGCAGCTGTTGTTTATAGTTCGATAGGCTCCAAGGAACTATGAGGAGATCTACGAAGATGAATTTAAAAAAAAATAGGAAAGTGAATGATTCAGTTTCGATACTCAAACTCGTACCGTGTAAAATGTTAGGACATTTTATTCCTCCTCCAATGTTTTTTAAATGTACCTATTAGGTCACTTATGCCTCACTTAAAATATTGGTAGTTGCCACGGATGTTGAAGTGGGCCGGAAATCCTTGTTTGAATTTTATCCAAGTTTTCTTTCTAGTCCTGATCCCACTAATTTCATTGCTTTGCATCAAATTCAATAAGCTTCGTCGAGTTGATGAAACGTATTATCATGCAACTTGGTTTAAAAAAGAAGTGGAGACCGATTCTGGAGACACATTAAAGTTAAAGAGTTTAAAAACCCAAACACTTTTCAAACTAAAATAACATTTTATTTGATTCTTCAAATAATTCATCAAATACTCACGCTACATACATACGCTTGACAATGTTTTAAAAGAAGTGAACATTAACTGATAAGAAGGGAAGTAACTATTTTTATTATATTTTACTAATATCAATATATTTTATTAAATTTGATTGGTATAAGCGTGGATAAATTCGTAAAATCGTATTTTATGATATTTAGATGTAATTCATGATTAGCTGTTGCGTTTTAAACACGCTAGAAAGGTAGAAGCCAGTAGCGAAGGCGGCCATCTTGTAGGATGACTCGATATTTCGGGTTTTTGCCGGGAGAAGGCTCATTGAGCATTTCTTATAAATTGGACGTAGCCGCGAGTTAATGAGTTTCGCTTTCTATTGAGAGAACACACAGAACAAAACTTTCTCCCGTGACTCGGGGAAATTAGCAAGTGCAAAACCCGACCCGCGCTTAATCAAGAAAACTTTTTGTCCCTGACCTCTTGCTGGCGGTTTTTGTTCCTCCACTTCTTTGCGGGCGGTGTCCTGTCCTGCAAGAAGGACACCTCTGTCATCTAGCTCCATGAGGCCTATTTTGTCCCGAACTTATTGCTACATAGATTGGTAAGTGCCATAAATCAATGCATTCAGGTTATATATATTTATACTATTTATTGTTCACGGCAAAAAATTCTTAAATGGTAATATCATCTGTAAGAAGATAAAACGTAGATAGAAGTAATACTAAAGCTGGGTCATATAAAAATATTGTACGCCAATTATTTTTTTAACAATAATGGTTATTTAATTTTAAAGCATCATTTTCACATTATCCGAATGTTATGATTAGGTCTTTTGTTTCATGGGAATAACCATATGTGGCCATGAGGAAGGGGTTAGTAATGAAATGAGGTGTGATACAAAACTCGTTCGTACCATGTTTTTGAAAAATTGAGATGGCAGTGGATTCTAAAAGATATTTGAATGCTCTTTCAACATATCTTATCAGATTGGAGCAAAACTTCTATAAGGGAAATTATTGGGATCGTGAAAAATTTTGTCTTCCGGTTTTCAATGGAAATACCCGTTTTGGGGTCCCCTGATTCCAAAATAACCAAGTCCTGCGAAATGGTCTGTGTGTGTGTATGCGTGTGTGATTGCGTGCGTGCGTGCATGCGTACGTGTGAAAGAATGACTTTCTCCGATTTCAGCATTTTTCGTGAAGACAATTTTAAGAATATTTTCTATAAAAAAAACCTTTTCATTTTGTATTAGTATGGCAGAGATGTAAAATATATAAGTACTAAAACTTACAAAATAAAAATGTAAGTACTTTCCGTAGTTTCCATGGTAAAACAATGAAATTTTCAACTAATAAAAAGAGAAGTATTAGGCCGAGCGCACATTGAGACACTCGCGACGCAGAGCAGAGCAGAGCAGTTTTTGTGAAACTGAATTAGAAACGAAAGGCGCCGACCAATGTCCGCAGAAAACTGTTCGACGCAGTTTTTTTTCGTGCTGCCCGGCCCTCATCTGTGTCTATTTGCCCTTTTCTGCTCTGCGTCGCCTGCGTGGCACAGTTCAATGTGCGCTCGGCCTTATGCTTGCATTGCCCAATGATCACAAGGAAAAATTTTACTTAACAATAAAAAAGAATAGTGTACGTGGGAGCAAAAATAAGTATATGAATGTAGAAAATTGTTTATCAAAATACGTCAATTTCTAATCTAAGTAAGTTGGTAAGTGAAAGTTTAGTGTTGCGCGCATCGCACCAGAATTTTTTTAATATTTAGATTACAACATAAAATGAAATAGTGTAAATTATGTAGTAATTAGTTATCGTTAGATAATTAATTTATAATTTTTAAACTATTTGATTAGAAGATAAAAGATTCGACCACGGCCGGGGGACGTAGATGCAGAGGACCTGGGTTCGATTCCCGGCCGTGGTCGAATCTTTTATCTTCTAATAAAATAGTTTAGAAATAGTGTAAAATATGATTTTTTTAAAACAAAAAAAAAAAATGCTGAATGCTGAGGTTTAAGGTAGGTCGCTACAATATTTACAAGTTACTCGTATTATATGTTTAATTAGGCTTCAAGTGATGAGAGGGCATTTTTAGAATTTTTCGTTCTAATATTCTTAAAGCCTAATTCGTTAGAAATATTATACCAATTAAGAAGTAATTTTGTTTATTTTTTTTATTAAATATTATCAATATTAGCATATTAATATTATGCATGACCGTTCCTAATCGCGTCACAATTCTTGCCAACCTGGGATATGTATTCGAAGGTAATTGTAACACCTGTGAGGTGCGTAAATGTGACTAAGTAAATGAAGACTACAGGTGACATAAGAAGTTGGTTTGACGCACATTGTTGACAAAAAACTCGACATCGGAACATACACAGCTGTCGCATAATAAACTTAGAAGTAGACCTCTCGACTCCTAAAATAACAGGATAAACTGCAATATTACTGACTGTAAAAAAAAAAATCTGGTGCAATGCGCGCAACACAAAACTTTTCCTTACCAACTTACTCTATCTAATCTAATTAGATATTGACATTTTTTGATAAAAATGTAAGCCATTCCTCAAAGTCACACATTTTCCCACATTCATTTGCTTTTTGTTTATATTTTCTCCCTAAAGTACTCTGAAATTTTGTATGGTTGAAACAATTTTACTTGTGATAATTCGACAATCCATGCATAATACTCCAAGTCGTCTGGTTTTATAATTCTCTATGTAGATGTTGAAAACTTCCTATAGTTACCATGAAACAAATAATTTACATTAAATGAATAGAAAATCTTTAATTATAAACAATGGTCTATCATTAAGGCTTACTGCGCATGCGTGGACTCAGCGTGTTTTATGAGTTGTCGGAATATTTTTTTTTTTTTCTCCTGTATATGTTTACTCGATTTGTTTCATATTTCATATTTGGCCATTTCATATTTCATTATTTTAGGCGAAACGAGAAACAATTCATTTCTCCATATGAACAAAATCAAAGGTACTTTATAGTAAAACAAAAAAAATTTCCTACGCCATTTAAGCCCCCTCAGAACATTTCTATGATATTAAAGAATACTCGATTGAACCTGATATTAAAGAATACATGATTCTCATTAAATGCGACGAGTCTAATCAAAATAGTTTGAGCCGTTTATGAGAAAATCGAAAAAAAAAACAACGTATAAATGAGACAAAAGTTATTAAATGACGAACTTTGATGAAATTTTTGCTGCCATATCGCGGACATATAACATACATTAGATACACAATATCAGGATCTTACGGTTTATAGTTTTTGAGCTAGTCTGTTCATACACACACAAAAACCATTTCGGAGGACTTAATTATTTGGACTCAGGGAACCCCAAAACGTGTCTTTTCATTGAAAACCAGAAGTCGAATTTTTTCTCGATCGCATACTTTACCTTACTATATATTTATTTCATATATAGGTAAGTGAAATTAATAAACCACTTTCAAATGGTAGCATAAGGTAAACAGGTATTATTTAGTATCATTCCATTACTTCGATAGTGGTTCGATTATACACATATTAATTCAGTGCTTTCTATATTAGAAGGAAAAAAAAACAATAACACGGGTGTTAGATAGACATTCCCCTTGTAATTTATCTTCTTAATAATATAGCTATAATATATTTTTAAAAGACAGCTATAAAGTTAAATTTCTATCCTAATTTGAATTGTAATTCCCAACCACCATCACAGAATTAGAGGCATTTCGTGATGGGATGATTATAGGGCGTCAGGGTTGAGTGAGGTCAGGCAAACTCCTCGCTGCAAGGCTTCGTCAGCCCAAACCAGGCATCGACCCTGATTTATGGAGATCTCTCGACCAGTTTCTTTTTAGAAAGTTGGCCCTTTCAGCTATAGCTATTACATTACTATTATATTAGTATGTTAGTGCGTGTATTTTATATTAGAAGCCTCTATACAAGCCCAGCTTTGTATATTAGAAAAATATCTCTATGCAGAATTTATCTAATCTTTGTTTAAGAAAACTATTGTAACACTTAAGTATGTGGGCATAAATAATTTTATTCGAAGAAAATCACAATTTAAAATGCCACACTAAAAATAAAAACACAAATAACCAATATACACAAAAAATATTAACATGTAATGACACTTTTAACACAAACGTAATCTTTTACAGAACTATCTAGAAGGTTCCCGACAAGCGTAGAAGATTCACGAACATTTACTAGAATTTCCAAAAAAGAGTCTAGAACTCTTTTCTGTCATATGTTCTTGTTTTTAGTTTTATATTACATTATTATTATCTTTGATTATAAAATATGGAAATGCATCAAAAGTGTCTATTTTACTATCGTTTCAGAGCCCCAAGGATACAATAGTGAATTTTACTTTTATCGTTCTCTTTTAGAGTTAAATACATTGTGTTGAATATTTGTTTGACTGTATTTGTTTAAAAATATTAGGATATAACTACTGAGCCACAGCAACGCGTGGCCGGGTCTGCTAGTATCTATATAAAAGCATCATTATTATATAAATATTCAGTGGTTAAAACGAGTAAAAACTTTCGATCAGATAAACATTTACTAATAATATTTAAATCTATATAAATAAAGTTGAAATTCTGTTTTTTTGTTTGTTTGTTTATTTATTTGTTCTGTATAGAAATCCATACCGTTTGTCCTAAATTCTCCAAATTTCGTTCAGTGGTTCTTTGATACCAGGTACGAAAACCTGTCCATATTAAAATTGCATAACTTCAGCCGATCTTCAGCTGATATTCTTTATTCTCCAAATTTCGCTCAGTGGTTCTTTCAGACCAGGTGCGAACACCTTATCATATTAAAATTGCATAACTTCAGCCGATAATCAGCTGATATTCTTTATTGTCATAAAAATCATAATGATCTCACTTTACAATGTTTTTTTACAAAATCGACCGTTTCAAAATGAAAAATGAAATTACCCGCGATAAACCGGGATATACAGCTATAATCTATATATATAAAGATGGAATTCTGTTGTTTATTTATAGAAATCCATACCGTTTGTCCTAAAGTCTCCAAATTTCGCTCAGTGGTTCTTTCAGACCAGGTGCGAACACCTGTCCATATTAAACTTGCATAACTTCAGCTGATCTCTGGTTATATTCTTTATTGTTATAATAATCGTTTTGATCTCGCTTTACATTGATTTTTACAAAATCGACCGTTTGAGTCGATAAAAGTCTCAGTTTATAGATTTTATTGATTTAAAAAATGAAATTCTCCGGGTGAAACCAGGATATACAAGTTATCAATAATGATAACTATATAATTTTCATTATTTTCATTAATAAACAAAATTTAATGATTTATTTAAAAGTATTGTCTTAAATATAATTATTCTCATAATCATCATATATACTCGTATTATTGCACAAGGCTTTTTTTACTTTCACTTACCTATATATGATATATATAGTAAGTGGAAGTATTGCGATCGTGAAAAATTTCGACGTTTTGGGGTTCCCTGACTCCAATTAACCAAGTCCTGCGAAATGGTGAGTGTGTGTGTGTGTGTGTGTGTGTGTGTGTGTGTGTGTGTGTGTGTGTGGTGTTCTTTAATATCAGATAAGCTTTAGCATTATTAAAATGTTCTGAAGGGGCTTTTTTTTATGTATGTGGCGTTTTCCATGGTGCGCTCTTTCAATCACATCTATGTCCGCGTAAAACAAACCCACCAAAAAATCGCAGTTATGGTAATAGAGGTTTGATTTACATTGTTGTTTTTTACATTTTGTAATTGTACATTTGTTAGATTTTGTTATTTAAAAGATTTTGTGCCTCCCCAATTCCCGACAGAAATATCGCAAGCACCCCGAGGGAGTGCTGGACCGTTGTGGAAGTCCCGAAGAGAAAAAAGTCCCGGGTCCCGTTAAGAAGGGGGAGATTTAGTGGAGGATAGTTTGCTGGGAATTTGGCAGGACCTGATGCTGAGGTCTCGCTCTGCTTGCTACGTTAAGTAGAGGACAACAAAGTACCTCAAGAGGTTGAGCTGTGTGTCTTTGCCGCAAAATGGCCCAAAACTAATAGCTAATGGCTAATAGTGCAAAAAAACCCCGCCCCGGTAACAGCAGTCTTCCTACCTATATCAAAACTGCTGCGATTCATCTAGAACTAGCTTTGGTGTAGCATTTTGGTATGACTTTTGTCAATTAGAATTACTCAGGAATCAGAGATCTAGTTTAGGTCAGCAATGTAATAAGTATAGCTCGGATTCCAGTGCAATTGCATCTTTTTATTGGTAAGTCAGAATAAAGCGAATTCAAGATACTCGTACTTATCCGAATCAAGCCTAATGGGATGTTTTAATGAAGTTTTATACTGCACGAAATTGCACATTTTGGGGTTTACTGCACGAAATTGCACGTTTCGAAGTTTTATTGCAAGAAATTGCATCATTTTATAATTTGAAGAAAAAAAATTATTACAAATTTTAATTTTCTTAAATACACATCAAAAAATTAGTGGAAACATAAATGGGAATTAGGAATAGGAATAAAAAAATAACGGAAAGGAAACATAGGAAAAAAATAAAGGGAACATGGGAGATGTAAACAAACACAAACCTCCAATTTCTAAGAACTAAGGGCTCAGTAGTTCCTGGATGTTTACATTTTGTTTCTCAGTTCTCATCGTTCTGCCACTATCAATCTAGCTTCTGTCGAGTATATTGCTACTTAAAATGCCAAAAATTGGAGGTGTCTTCGAAAATTGCGGAATGGATTGAAAAATATCCTGACTCAAAAGGGATGGTAGTGTAGTGTTTTGCAAATCTTGTGATAAAAATATTGGATGTGAGAGGAAATCACAAATTTATGCCCACTGCAGCACAAGTAAGTACCTAATTATTTTTTAACCATAGAAGGGGTAGTGCGTCTCACCAGAGCGATTTAAAAATAAGCCTACGCACCGGGTATTGCATCTAGTGATTCCATAATTTGATTAGATTTGATTTTCCTTTATAAGATCTCCCTATTTCCAATATAATTTCTCCCTAATTCCAATAATATTAAACAATAGAAAAATTTAGAAATTTACTAATAAAAAATTTAGAAATTTACTAATAAAAAATTCATTATTTTACCAAAATCTATATTAAATCCAATATTTTAAAAATAAAAGTTTTTACTTCAATTTACTCTCCGCTACTTATTTGTTTCAAAAGTAGCTAGCTACATATTGTTCACATAAATAATTTAATGCATGATTTTAAAGCAATAATTCTTTTTTGCACGTTTTAAAGTTTTCATTGCACGGTTTTGCACGTTTTTAAGTTTTTATTGCACGTTTTCAAATTTTTACTGCACGGAATTCCGAGCTTTAGTAATAATTTTTCGATAATCTTTCTAAGAAACATTTTGAACTGGATTGGAAAAGTGTAGATCCCCCAGAGAATTATAAGGTTTATGGTGATAAACATGAAAATTACTTAAGAAGATAATAAAAATACATTTATTCGAATTCCAGAACAATTATTCTTTACTTTTTGGTTATTTATATATATATATAAAATTCCAGTCTTTCAATTGTTCGGTTTTCAATTAACATTGGCTTGAACTTAGACATTTTTTCTGTTTTATTGCATTTTCAGCTTTAAACTAAATCGTGTATTTTTTAATTAATTAAAACGAAGCATTTGCACTCTAGCCTACTTAAATCCCACTAAATTAAAGTCCACGCCGTATATTTAGTGTCGTATAGAGCGTATTTAGTGCGTCATGGGCATAGGTGAGGGTTGAAGTAAAGGATAGATGTGTTTAAACTGTAGATTGGTTTCGCGGAAAGCGAGTGCGCTGATTCTATTGACTGTAATCGCATGTTTTTGCTTGTAACTCGCAAACGACGGCGACAATCGGAAAAGTATTTATAACGAAAAATTTTCGTATCGACAAACTGAAAAAAATGACACCTTCGAAAAAGCGACCATTTTCGCTGAGAATTGCAGGTTTTCGCATACAATTCGCAAACGAAGGGGTTAATCGAAAAAATATACATAAACGAAAATTTTCTACTTGAAATACTGAAAAGATTGACACCATTTAGAAACCTCTACGTTTAAAAAGCTTTTGAATGTAACAAAGAATATTCAATTAAAATTTCAAAGCGATATATCGAACCTTAAAGAATACACATCTAGGATTTGAGATTTTAACATAATTTGATAGCTTTGTAGTTTTTAAAACCTTTTAGGCAAAAAGGACCGATTTAATTTTAAGTTTAAGATAACATTTTTAATATTAGAAGCCTGGAATTGTCTTAAATCGATCCATCATTTCTTCCAATATCGATTCTGATCTGACAAGAATAACATAAAGATCAGACCAGAGCAGCACAGGCTCAGAAAAGGAACGTGATGAAGAGCAAGTTACGGCGAGTATATCACTAACAGTATTATATTGCAGAGTAGATTTTTAATTCAGTTCCTACAACAATGGCCTATTGTCTGAAGGCTGGGTTTATTGCAGCCTTCTGCAATCTCTCAATGCGTTGTCTTCCCAAGCATTTTAAAGTGCAGCAGAAACACGTAAAGAAATTTGATGATTTTTTTTTGTGATAAATCATTATCGGGTACGGTTATTGTCATCGAAATTATATACAGGTTACGTGTAGAACAAAAAAAAAACACAATGTTGGTAGGTACTATTAATTACTTCTTATTAAAATTAATTTTCTGAGGTGAAAAAATGAGAAACAGCTTTTTGCATTAAGAAGCTGAGACCTCAGTTAAAGCCACATAGTAGAAAAAATCTGGTGCGTGCGCGCAACACACAACTTTCACTTACCAATTTACATAAATTAGAAATTGATCGAAAACAAAAAAGGCCCCTTAACCATTCAAGCCCCCTCAGAACATTATAATAATAATAAAGCTTACCTGATATTAAAGAACACCTAATTTTCATCAAACACGACGAATTTAAATGTAATCCGGGAGGACACTACCGCAGAGTGGAACCAGTGGTGGGTAGCAACCACGAAAGGTTCTAATTTGAAAAAATACTTCCCTGCCGTGCTGGTACGTCTGCAAGCAAAGTGGGTCCTCCCGGACTATTGGATTTCGCAATTGTCACTGGGCATTGGGGCTCCATAGCTTTGGAAAGGATACAGATCCCCTGTGCCCAGCATACGGAGTACCGGAGACTGCTGAGCATGTCGTCTTGAACTGCTCCGCCTTTGAGGCACTGAGGTCTAAGCTACTCAGGGACACTGGACGTAGAGTCCTCACTGAGAACCAGTTCCCTGAGTTGATGAAAGAACGTAACTACCCGTACTACAAAGAGTTTGAGTACGGGTGGAAAGAAGCCGTGTTCAACCTCGTCAGAAGGGGACCACCACATGGAAGACCACCGGACAGCGAGCTACCTGGATAGAAGGCGTATTCTTAATCACTACTTTTTAAAGTAGTATTAAAGTACCTTTTTTCAATTATTTCAAAAACGGCTTTATTGATTTTGATCAAATTCGTCATAGTCCAGGAGCTGAGGGCCAAAAAGGTGCCTGATTTGAAGAAAATTTTTGATCATTTAGGCTGAAAGTACTTATTTCATAGACAACAAATGTAAACGTCTGCTACCTCAGATCGGTTGCCAACAAATTTTATAGGCGACCAAAATCGACATTTTCGAACTTTTTACATATTTTCGCTAAGAACTCGAGAACGATTTATCGCAGTAGGAATTGTGTTCCTTCTAAAAAAAAGGTTATTAAATTGCGTGTCGAATGAGGTCCTTACAGTTAAAATCGGGTAAGTCTTTTAGCCAAAACCGGTTGTCAATTTAGACACTTTAACGGAAAAATGAATTACGCTCATGTTCCCAAGCCTGCAATTGAAATCCTGTGAATTCGGTTTGTAAAGTAGCAGGGGATTTAAAAAAATATCCATAAAAACAACTACTTAGACAGGTGGTACTTATTTTTTAAATTTATTTTTTATTTTAACAGATGGAAGATGGTTGTTTAATTAGTTCAAAATGATTAATACTTTAAAAAACGAAGTCTTAGCAGGAAACAACCACTCCGAATTCTTTCACGTTTTCATTTTTATTTACATGCATTGTTTAGCTAATGTTGTGTGGCCGGAGCTTATTTCCTGCTAAATTTGATGCTCAGCATCATTTATCTAAAACATTTTTCATTTAAACTAGGTGTTTTTGAGTTAGAGGCGTTGGAACACGGTTTCCACCAAAATCGTGAAAATTACAGATTTTTGATGTACTGAAACCGGCTGAACCATTGAACCGATTTAACCTCAAATGTATCATTCTATTTGCAATAGTTTAGCCTCTTATAGTAAGAAGACAGCAATGCTTTGTGATCTGTATTTGCCGAATTATATGCGAGAAACTGAAAAAAAATCCCAACAAATTTCACGGATTTTAGACCACAAGGCGCTAAATACTTTCACGTTTTAATTACTTTGTCTCCACAGGAGTGGGCTAATTTCAAAATTAATGAGATCGTTTTACACAGAATTCGATATTCTACAACTATTATAGGTAACATGGCAAAAAGACTTACCCGATTTCAACTGTGGGGACCTCTTTTGACGCGAAATTTAATGCCCTTTTATTATAGAAAGAACACAATTCCTTCTGCGATAAATCGTTTTCGAGTTATTAGCGAAAATTGAAAAAAGTTCAAAAATGTCGATTTTGTTCGCCTTTAAAATTTGTTGGCAACCGATTTTCAAATCGGTGGCAGATGTTCACATTTCTTGTCTATGAGATAAGTACTTTCAGCCTATATTATCAAAAATTTTCTCAAATCAGGCACCGTTTTGGCCCTCAGCTACCGGACTATGACGAATTTGATCAAAATCAATAATGTCGTTTTTGAGATAATTGAAAAAAGGTACTTTAATTCTACTTTAAAAAGTCGTGATTAAGAAAATCAAACGATACCCGAACCACTAAACTCAAATTGAACTTGGCAGACCCGTACGTCGTGAAAGGCTGACAGAAGCAAAGAAGTGCTGAGAACTTTAGACCCGTAGAGACAATAGACCCTGATTGAAAGTACTCTAAACCACCTTGAACATAGACACAGGTCTCTACTCACTGACCAAATGCTGCTTTCTGCCGCTGTCATTCATTTTCGCTTGTCGTTAAC